>PVKY010011497.1:0-12007 GCA_004027775.1 Bradypus variegatus
TTTAAAGGGAAATACTTGTCATTCCTCTCTCAATTCTAATAGCTCCTCAAATTCCTTCTGCTTCTTAGGATTTCTTCTCCTTCAAGTCAAATTCATGTTTCCTTAAGAGTTTTTCTCCCAATTAAATCATTTTTCCAATGTAGCCCTCTCCTCTCCTGTCCAATATAAGCTTTTTCTTTTCCTATTCCATTCAACTTCATTAAGGGAAGTAAATTAATCCCCACACTCTTTGTAATGTCTGTAGTATTTGTAAGTTGCTCTTTGGCTTCAGTATTACTTCATGGAGAACAATTATGCTCAAATTTGTAACTTTTCCTTGTAATGCAGGCATTTCATTTTCTAATCCACATTTCCTTCCTTCTTTCTTTCTTTCTTTTGCAGTTTCTTGAACTTCCTTTGGTTGGTGTCCTGGACAGCCACCCACTAGAGACTGAGCCCACCAGTTCGTGTCACACAGGCTACACAGTCATAGGATGGGAATGACTTCTGGTCTCCAGTGACCTGGACTGCATCCAGCTCACTGACCTAGAGGTGAAAGGCTCTGTATTCCATTACTAATCCCTTGAGCTATCCAGCCCCTGAAAATGATTCTTTGGTTTTATTATTGCAAAGACCATTTATAAAATCATGAACTGGATTTAGGAAAGCAACCATGAAATAGCAAGGGACAACAAACTGATTGAAATTCCTTAAATGTAGCATGGGCTGAAGTCTTTCAGACAGTTGGATTGGGGGAAAAGTTATATTGCGGTGCCTCCATTCCTATGGCAGTAGCATGTCCTACTCACTTAAATGTGGCAACTTCAGAGCCACTGACCATGCTTCAAGGAACTAAATCCTAAATAAAGAAAATGGAAAAGCAAACTACGAAACAGCCAATAATCTTTATTTTGCACTTCCCCCACTCTCAACCCTCTCCAAAGAGCACTAATGGGTATATTTGTGCATGTGAAAATATTGTATAAAGTATTTAGAATGATCTCAAATTAATAAATCAAAAAACACATCTCAACATATATATGCTGTTTCTTTGCAGGGATAGAAAAGTTTGGCCTCCAGAACAAGGGCAATGTAATACTGCACTCTTAGAAGATCTAGTCCATTTCCACTGATTTGCAATTTAACATTCATGGCAGAAAAACCTCATTTCTCTAACCACATAACATGTTTTAAAATATGATTAGTTCATACATGAGTATCAATTTTCTTTGCATTTAAAAAAAAAATCACAATTTTTATGAATAGATCTGTACTAGGTTCAAAGCCCATAATCTAGCATTCAAGATATCCATCACACTGGCCCAACTGGGATTATGTCAAAATCAAGTAAGAGTTCATATTTATTCCAAAGTTACTAAAATATGCTAATAAAATTAAATTTGATGCTTTACATTAAAAATAAAATATTTGGTTTACCTCTCAGACATCTATAACATATAATAAATAGTGGGCAGTATAGTAATATAATAAAGTTTTGTGATACCCTGAAATTTGATGAGTTTTCTTAAAAAAAATTCATAATATACTTCATTTTAGCCTTAAGCCTCAGTATCAATGAACAGCTTTGCAGAAATAAAACAATATAAACACAAAATGCTACAGCATGTTTTTTTTTTTTTACTTTCATGGAATCTACATGTCCTTTTAATAAAAGTAAGCTTAAGAAATTTACAGAGACAAAATAGATAACAAACAAAAACAATTTGAAATCATAAACTGTAAGTTTAAATTGCCTTGTTTTCCTTCCAACTGCTAGGCCCTTTTCTCACAAGTTTGGGCACTGCACAGGTTCAACTGCAGGTAAATTACTTAGAACTATGGCTCTTTTTTTTCTAGCCTTCTTTGCTTTATGTACAGCAGTCATTATAGACATGGCGGAAATCACAGGTGATTTCAGAGAAAGCCAGAATTAAGCACAATAAAAATTTTAAAAATAACTACTTCATAAATATTTATTATTTACATTAGGGGAAATCTTTTAGTATGAAGAATTTTTACACAAGTTGATGAAATGTACAAGCAGTGAGGAGACTCCAGCAGTTTCAAGAAGGGCAAAATTAGAATGCAACAAGGATATAAAATATGTTATAGTAAACAAAAATAATTTGCACCAAAGTAAACAGGACATGATAGAAACCCTTTTCTTAAAAAATATAAGGTATTTCACAAAAACCTGAACATTTTCCATGTTAGTACTAAAAACGAGGGGCAGGGGAGGTAAAGCTTCATATATTCTCATCACAAAAATATTTACCAACACCCCAGCTGGAGTTCTCTTTTGTGTTATTATGATTCTCTTGCTATAGAGGAAAGGAGGTTGAAAACTGTGTGCAAGCTAATGACATCACCCTTAAATTACAGTCAAGGCAGTTTATACATCATCTTCTCATCTAGTACCTTAATGAAAAGGCCCTGGAGAGAACAAAGAAAATCAAGAGGGAAGATGTCTGATTTTTTTTTATTAATACTTGTCACTGGTAATAGAAAAATGGAAGCGTGGCTGTCCTTTGGCCGTGTCTCCGCTTGAGTTTCTCTTTAATCACGCTACCACAGAACCCACAGGGGCCAGTCTGTTTTGGAAGGGAAAATTCCAGAGTGGACGCGTATCCTTGTCCTCCATCTTCCAAGATTCATTTTGTGTAAGAATTTGGTGGTAGATGTGATGGCAGAATTGCACCAACTCCCCTCCAGGGGCGCCAGGACAGGAGCCTGACTTGCTGCTGCTCAGGCCACGGGGAGCCCTCAGTGTGCCCGGTGCTTCCTCTTTTTGTGCTTTTTATCCTTCTTCTTATTGGCACACTTGGGACAGAACCACTGCATTTCTTCTGGTGGGGCAGCCATTATTCCAACGCAGGGCCTATACATTGAGGGAAAAAAGATTTCAGAGAAAGCCAACAGGCTGTCTATATATTCTTTTCCTTTCTATGTTTTAAAGTAATTTTTAAAGTCTAATGTATATTTACCAGAAATCTAAGCCAAAGAGCTCTAATTTATGTAGCACTATTGTTGGGCATGTGGATTGTTAACATAATGCGCCCTTTTTATAGGGCCTATTGGAGAAGTTAATTATTTCATTCATCCTTTCAGCCAGGAATATGATAATTCTTTTGAGCATCTATTTTGTTTTTATCATATAGATATCATGTATCAAGTATCTAGACAGATTCCTCTTTTTGTATCTGATAAAATGGGAAGATTATTGATAAATTTTGGTGGAGCTTCTTCACTTTTTGGGAGCTGTTGAAGAGGTTTGAAAAACAGAGCCTTTCATTTCTGAGGTTTGTATCGTGTCTACAAAGGGGTCACCTCTGGTCAAGTACTGCAGCTCTTAAATTACTGGAAAGAGAGAAAAGGGAACCCTGTGTTTCTTCTTATTGTTTTCTTTTTATAAGAAGGATAGATCAACTATGCAAAATATTTGGAATTGAGGCTCAATAATAATAGTCCAAAACCTCTTGCTTTTTGCAATCACATTTTACTTAGGATTATTTTCTTATGATAATTTTAGAAAGCAAGTATTAGGTCAGTATTACACTAGGGAAACACGGCTCAGAGGTTTTACTCTGTATACTGTTCCTAGTAGTTGAATTGGGAGAGGTTCCAGGACAGTCCAGGGTCCCTAATCGAATCTATGAATTTATCCTCTCAGAGGGTGGAGATGCCATTATGTAGCAATATCACTGTGTGTGTGCCCAGGGGTCCCCGACCACCATGAGGCAATGCCCACTGTATGTGCCAGGGAGCCCGACCGCCACGAGGCAATGTCCACTGTGTGTGCCCGGGGAGCCCAACTGCCACGAGGCAATGCCCAGTGTGTGCCCAGGGGCTCTGACCACCACGAGGCAATGCCCACTGTGTGTGCCCAGGGGCTCTGACCGCCATGAGGCAATGCCCACTGTGTGTGCCCAGGGGCTCCGACTGCCACGAGGCAATGCCCACTGTGTGTGCCAGGGAGCCCGACCGCCACGAGGCAATGCCCACTGTGTGTGCCCAGGGGTCCCCGACTGCCACGAGGTAATGCCCAATGTATGTGCCAGGGAGCTTGACCCCCATGACGCAATGTCCACTGTGTGTGCCCAGGGAGCCTGACCGCCACGAGGCAATGCCCACTGTGTGCACCCAGGGGCTCTGACCGCCAAGAGGCAATGCCCACTGTGCGTGCCCAGGGGCTCTGACTGCCACAAGGCAATGTCTGCTCTGTGTGCCCAGGGGCTCTGACCGCCATGAGGCAATGCCCACTGTGTGTACCCAGGGAGCACGACCGCCATGAAGCAATGCCCGCTGTGCGTGCCCAGGGGCTCTGACTGCCACGAGGCAATGCCCACTGTGTGTACCCAGGGAGCCCGACCACCACGAGGCAATGTCCACTGTGTGTGTCCCGGGGCTCTGACCAGCACGAGGCAATGTCCACTGTGTGTGCCCAGGGGCTCTGACCACCACGAGGCAATGTCCACTGTGTGTACCCAGGGGCTCCAACCACCATGAGGCAATGTCCACTGTGTGTGCCAGGCCCTGGCCACTTACCAGTGGTACCAGTCATCACAGTCATCACAACCAATCATTGGGCTTCCATCGTCAGGTTTGTTACATCCAGGACAGATCCAGATCTGATTACCCCACTCGTCTCTGATCTGATGTTTTTAGAGAAGGAAGAAGCAACAAGAGAGATGGAATGCAGAAAAAGAACCAAAAAGAGGGCAGGATAAGAATCATTACTTTATACTGCAAATCTAATAAACAGACAAATAAAAGTAAAAAAATTAAATATAGCAGACTAACACTTAATTTACTAAAGCCATGATCGTGGTCTTCCCTGTACTGGGATCACATGAAAAAGAAAAATAGCTACTAAGTGCTTGGTGATAAGACATTTCTAATGAATCCTGATATTCTAAACTGCCTTCCGTAAAACTCATAAAAACAAAGAAGTTTATAATAATTTCAGTGAACAATACAACCTACAGACCCCTTTATCTAAAAATATACTGTAAACACATAAATCCTTAATTATTAAGGTCTTTATAGCAGTAACAATTGACATTTTTGAAAGCCATAGAGCTCAACCATATGTAGTTTCCTCAATCACATTCATCGGCATGGAATTAATATATACAGCCAAATGTGCATGTATCACCTTATTACTTATTAGCCAAACCCCTCTCCTGAACTAGCTGATAAGATCAAGGATATAAAAAGGTTGTTACTAAGTAACTTTCCATTCCCTTTATGACATTTTCAGTAAAGTACAATCAACTAAAGGGCAAATAAAACAAGGGGCCGAGGAGGCCAAAGCAGCTACAGACTTAAACATTGTTTTGCCACAAATATTGCATGCTCTTCAGTTTATTTTACCTAAGTTAGAGCAGTTCTAAATAGGAAGCATCCCTAATTGTACTACTTCCTCAAAACCATATTAACCAGAACAAATGGGAAGAAACAATTCCATGACAGACACTGAGAAACAACAACCACCAGAAGCTGAGTTTCAAAAGTTCTTATAATAAAATAGTATATCATTTGAATCTGTTTATTTTGCAAGGTTATAGTCTCTTCCTATACTTTCAAATATCACACTGACTAGATGATGCAAAAAAGAAATGGCTTTGTGTGTGAGGGGTGTATTGGGCGTACATGTATTTCATTCTACTGATGTGTGAGTTTTAAGGCCTATCACTTTGACAAGTCTCCAAAGGCACACCATGTTAATATGAAAGCCTCTTAAGGAAATCCGTGGGCAGCTACAACTCTGACCTACCCCCTCTCTACTTTTGAGAGAAAAAGAAACATGGGGAAAGAACCAGCAGTCACCACGTGCCAGCTGTCTGGGGGCTCAGGATGGCCCAGCACCTCTGCCCTCGGGCCACCGCTTGTGGCCAGACCTGCTGCTGGCTGACCTCTCCTGAAGCTGGAAGGCAGTACCTGTGTGTGCTGTATGAAAACTGGCTGTCATATCCATCACAGCTAACACCCAGCATGTCACAGGTTACTAAGCTCTTTCAAACATCTTACTTTGTTTAATCAACACAAAACAACCCTTGCCTAGGTTAAGGGAGGGGAAACTGGAGCTCACAGCATTTAAGTGGTATTTCTGAAGCCACACTCTAGGCAGTGACGGAATCAGTCTTTTTGCTCCAAAGCCTATGTCTTTCCTCGAAATCACACATTTTATCCTGTGTGTACAAACTGTCTCTTTAGGAGAAAGAAGGCTTTTCATCCACACTGACTATTCAAATCTGATCCTTCTCCAGGGACTTAGCTCCAAATCCACAGGGGAATCAGAATGCTAGAGCTAGAACACACCATGGAGATCATTTAGTCTGGCATTAACCCTTAATTATAGATGAAGAAATGGAAGTTTAGGAGGTGAAGTATAAAAATCTTCCCTGACCAACCCATCTTGGGATGACGTTTTGTCAAACAGCTACAGCAACGGTTTCTTGAATATTCTATTTTTGGCTTGATTTGCTAATTTAAAATTTTTCTGTTAATTTTTCATGTCTTTATCCTCTCTCTTAATATATTTAAGAATCTCTTATTACACTTTCTATCATTATAATGCCTCAAATATTTAACAATTTGTTGAAATTTCCTATCAAAACCTTTAAAAAGATATGATATTTGTTCAGTTTCTAACAGCAAAATGCTGAGCCCTATCCAGTCACTTTCCAATAAGATACCTCGTCACAAAGATCAGAGCCGTCATTGGGATCACGTCGCCATCCACATGTTTGGCAGTCACAGCAATGTCAGCACACTGGGGCCTTTATGTGCCTGAAACATTTTGTTGTGTTTCTGTGTCACTCTGCAGTGCCCAAAGGGCATATTTATACAGATAACTTCTTTATTGGGTTGAATGCAGAGTTTGAATAAGTACAAGCTGCATGAGGCTGAATCCAGATTTGAAATCCTTGCTATTACTAAGTACGGGGAACCTCCCCACAAAACAGTCCCAGAACAATGTAAACCCATCCGGCATTTCTAGTTTTATAATCTGAAGATAGGTTTGGATACTCTGGAAGCTTTGTGCCTAAAAGTAAGTTCCTTTCCACTTAATATGCAAGCACTGGCATATTCTGGATCTTAGCTGGTGAAATACTATAAAAAGTGCTGTTACCTTTGAAGACTACACAGAAACATTAGCTGGCCAATAAGATCTGTGTACTTTAGGTAAATTATAAAAAAATAATTTAATTGCTGGATCAAGAAATTCAATATTTCATATAAATGTGAAATGCATATAGTTACATTTCAAAACAGTATGAAATGAAGGAAAATAATACTTTGACATTGTTTGTAGAAACTGACTCGCTAAATATTGTGATACTAACACTTTTCGGCCAAGGGACGTTCAAGAGCTTGAAATTGCAGTAAAATACCTTTCTAGCCACAAAGAGTTGCTTCTGAAATTGTATAATGACCCATATGACATTTCTTTTTAATTGAGAACATCTTCATGATAAGAGTAATAAACTTAAGTAACTTCTTAAGTGCAAAAACACAACGGCACGCACCACGTAAGTGCTGACTGTCTCAGTCACCACGCTTCGGACCGGGGCTTTGGAACTCCCCGCCCCAGAGAGGGCCGGGGCCGGCGAAGGCAGGAGGGCGGGCGAGGCGCCGCACGGGGCCAGGAGCGGCAGGGGCTGGGCGGGCGGCAGGTGCAGGGCGCCGGGGGCGGCGGCGGCGGGGGGCGGGGTTTTAGGTCTGCTCAAAGAAGGAGCCGGCTTAGCCTCCGGGGCTGGAACCACTTTGCTGATGACACTGTTAACAAAAGAAGGAAAAGCAGAAGTTAAAAAATAGGCTAATGTAATCAAGCCGAATCTTTAAAAACATTATCACAAATTAACTTTCTCCTTCTAGTCTGTAATGCTTTTTCAGGAGTCCAGAGATAGCTAAGGAACAGGGAATCCAAGGCTCTTCATCAACTGACCTCCCAACTCACTCAGCCTAAGGTTTTATTTTCCTCAATGACCAGATATTTAGAATGTTTTTTTTAGCAGCCAACACCCATGCATTGTCCATAGGAATAGATCAAATCTTAGAATAACTGGGTAGATTTTTTTTATGTTTCTTGAAATGTATTTAGCATTTATTTTATGTTAATTATAAAAATAACATAAAAGTTATATTACAGATATATATGGCATATGTTATGTGTCTATTATTTACATATAAACATATTAAAATTAGACAATTGCCCATTGTTTCACACTTGACTTCTTATATCATCACAGTAGCTCAAGCACCTCTCTGACAAAATAACTAACAGAACTAGAGTATAAAATTTTGAACCTATTAGATTTTTTAAATGCAATTTTATTGAGATATCTTCACAACCATATAGTCCATCCAAGGAATACAAACAATGGCTCACACTATCAGTACATAACTGTGCATTCATTACCACAATCAATTTTAGAACATTTTCATTACTCCAAAAACCAAAAACCAAAAAAAAAAAAACATCCAAAGTATCCCATATCCCTTATCCCTCGTTATTATTTATTTATTTGTCTTTATTTTATTACTCATCTGCCCATACACTGGATAAAGGGAGCGTCAGTCACAAGGTTTTCATAATCAAATGTCACCCCATAAAAGTTATATAGTTATACTATCATCATCAAGAATCAAGGCTACTGGATTACAGTTCAACTGTTTCATGTATTTCCTTTTATCTATTCTAATACCCTCGAAATGAAAAAGTAATACCTATATAATGCATAAGAATAACCTCCAGAATGACCTCTAGACTCTATTTGAAATCTCTTAGCCACTGAAGCTTTATTTCGTTTCATTTCACATCCCCCTTTTGGTCAAGAAGATGTTCTCAATCCCACAATGCCAGGTCCAGGTTCATCCCCAGAAGTCATATCCTGCATTGCCAGGGAGATTCACACCCCTGGGAGTCAGGTCCCACGTAGCGGGGAGGGTAGTGAGTTTATCTGGGGAGCTGGCTTAGAGATGGAGGTGTGGTAGATTCTTTTAACTGTCCCTGCTGTGGCAGGCTTACATATTCCTCCCTGTTAGAACTTCAGATTTAGCCATGTAACTTCTTTGGCTAATGAAATGTGAGTGGAAACCAAGGATGCCACTTCTGATTAGAAGTACTGAGAGTCACTGTGGATTTGAGCTTCTCTTTTCTCTCTGCTGTGAGTCCTCTAATGTCTCAGACAAGAAGGGGCTGCTCCTTCAGCTCAAGTTCCAGCGTGAAGAGGGTATGGAGCAGAGCCGTGACAGACATGTAATATGAGCACGAAACAAACATTTCCTGTGGGCAGCCACTGAGATTCTGGGGTTGTTAATCTTGACAATTTAACCTTGCCTAAACTACTCAATATAGTAAATAAAAAAAAAAGTTAAAGTTTCTCTTTTCTTGATTCCAATGTTTCTTATTTTATACTCGCAGTGTCACTGAAAAATGAAAATTTAAAGACTTTCTTGCTTCTAGATTTGACTTGATTGCCAGACATTAAAGATTTAAGATTCTCAGTAGGGCTGTGGAGGTTTGTGGAATACAGCATGAGTGAGGTCTGCATCTCTGGTGATGTTACCAATTAATAATAAGAGCTAGATGGTGATGACCTGTTTCTTCATCAAAAATATCTTATTCATGTAATTCTTAAGCAGTGGAAGAAGCACTGGACCCAGAGTCAAACTATCTAAGTTCAAATCCTAGATCTGCCAATGACTAGCTACGTGACCTTGGGTAAATCATTAACAAAATACTATTTATTGAGTGGCTACAAAAAGTTAGATCCTATACTAGGCACTTTATAGATATGATTTCATTTACTTCTCACAACAACTTCAGAGAAGTTATGATTACCCCACTTTATAGATGAGAAACGGAGGATCAGAGAGACAAAGGAATGTGGGTAAGCTTTACTGTTAGAAGTAGTGGTGCTAGGATTTGAACCAAGGTCTACTTGCTTCCAAAGCTCTTTTTTCTTCCTTCCCTCCCTCCCTGCTTTTCTCTTTTTTTTTAAGCTTCTTTACTTGAAAAAAATTATTTTATGCATGAAGAAAACAATGTAATAAATACCTAGGTACCATCAAAGATAAACAGATGTTACCCCTTTGGCATATTTGCATCAGCTCTCCCCAGCCCCCACCCCGGCCGCCCACAAATAAGCATTGTTCTAAAGTTAGTGGGTATATTTTTGTATTTTACTTCTTTATACTTTTTCTATCCTTGTAGAAATCCACAAACAATATATGCGATACCATTAATACATGTTTTAACTTTTACATAAACAACATCACATGATATTTATCTTTTGCTACTAGCTTATTCCATTCAGTTTTATGTCTTTTGATTTATCCATATTAATACATATAGATCTATATTATTTATTTTAATTACTATATAGTATACCCTGGTATAAGTAAGTCAGTTTTTATTCCATTGTTCCACTAGGTTACTTTTGCTTTTTCACTGTTATTAACGGTGTTATAATGAATTTATACATTAAATGTGTAAACATGTTCCAGAATTTCCCCCTACGATATATTTCTAGAGATAAAATTGCTGGGTCATAGGGCATGTACATACACCCTTGCCTTTTAGAGATCACCAAGCTGCCCTTTAAAATGATGGTGCCAACTCATCTCTTGCTACTATTCCACACTTAATTTCCTAGACCTTGCTTTTCTGATCAATGAAGTAAAAAATAAACATAGCTGTCTCATAGGATAGTAGTGAGAATCTGACATAAGGAACCACTTCAAAACCTATGTACAAATTTAAAGTATTGGCACCAATACTACATTCGTGGTTGCTGCTCATGACAAACCCGTGCCATCATCATTGTCAACTTGTATATTTCCACTTTCTTAAAGTCCTAGTTTAGAAGTCACCTTTCTTAAAAAGCATTGATTCTTAGCTACTGTGGTCAGAAATTTATAAAACATTAAATTATTTTCAAAATTCATCATTATTTAAGTAAATAGCTTAATTAATGCTCTCTAACAGCTCTCTACGTGTTCATGCAAAGTATGACTACTTTCCCAACCTGAAAATAACCAAAGACCAAGGGAACTTAGCATAGGTCTGTTTGTTTACTCAGTAAATGTCTAACATATTAATAGTGAATACATATGGAACACTTCCTAGGCACCTGACTGAAATGTTCACTTGCCTTCTTTCATTTGCTCCTTCTAACAACCAAATGAGGGAAAGCTCTCTTATTATGCACATTTCATAGATGAAGAAACCAAGGCACAGAATTATTAAGTACCCCTTGCACAAATTCACATATTAGTAGGTGGGCAAAGCCAGGATTCACACCCAGGCAGTCTGATTCCACAATGCTGATTCTACCCACTATACACTATACTGCCTTTCAATGCTTACTGAATGAATCTTGCTGACTTACAAGGTAAGAGGTCAAAGTCATTACTATGGCAAGAATTCCCTGTTTTCATGGTTAGACTAAAATTTAAAAACATACTATTTTTGGAGGTAGTTTCTCAAAATGGTCTAACACATGGGTGCTGGAACCAAAACTGAAGGAGAAGCAGGAACCCAGAGAGGTAAGTAGAACACAGATGTTTGTGCATTTGTGCTTAAGGCAAATCTGATCTTTGGTTTTGATAAAGAGGACAGATAACAAAGCTCAGGACCTACCCAATGTGGAAATCCTAAAAGGACTCCCTTTCCACATTAAGCTGGGATTCCCAAAGGACTACACCCATAGAGTAAGGATGAATCAGAATCTCATAAATGTTTCAGAGCTCTATATGTAAAGTAATCTGAACTTGGAGTGCTTCTAGGCACTCGGTACATATCATCCCAAAAGGAAGAAACTTAAAATCTAGGCCTCTTATTATTAACACAGATTTATGAAAAAAGCACCACACAATCAAAAGATAATCAAGCATAGAAGGGGAGGGAGGATGGCGGTATGGAGAGGAGTGGAGGCTGGGTGGTCCCCCTGGAACAACTAAAAAAAATCAGAAACAACTAGTAAATAATCCAGAATAACTGCGGAGGGACAAACAAGAC
>PVKY010011498.1:0-11967 GCA_004027775.1 Bradypus variegatus
CCTGCCTTTCCTCCCCGTCTAGGTGGACCCCTGCCCCCGACCTGGCCGCCCTCTGACCCCGGAGCCCTCGCTCTGCACGTTCATGTGGTCAGTCCCTGCCGGTGTTTTGGTCACGAGCCACTGATGCCTGCTCCGGCACCGAGGGGGCTCGCCCCTGCAGGGTCCCCTGCCCTCCCGTCCCCCCTCCCCGCCCCGTCTCCATGGGCGCTGTGCTCACGGTTGGTGGGTTGAAGGGAAGGAGATGGGGGTTTGCTGGCACACGTGGGTCTTGTCAGCTGCACGTCGTTCCGTGGGGTCCGGGACACGGGCCCAGGCCTTGTCCTCCCCCACACCTTCCTCCTCGTCTTCCTCACCTGTCCTGCCCTCCTGGCCGCTGGGGTCTCCATGGCCCCCCAGCAGGGCTCAGATGAGGGTCACGTTCCTTTACACTCGAGCTGCCTGCACTTCCCCTCATCTGAGATGCGTTCCTCCGCCTCCTGTCCACCACCAGTAAGAGCCTAAAGGGAGGACAGGGGGACATCGCCCAGCCACGATTTCTAAATTACCATTTGTTCTGGGTCCTGGGATTGCCCCTTCCTTTCACAAATAACCAAGCATTCTTTCCTCCTTAAAGTTTAATTTCAGGATTACTGTCTCGCGATCTCAGGTGACCTTCCCAGGCTGATGTTTCTGTTATGTCCGTTTAAGAATAATCCCCCCTGTTCGGTTATGGGAAAATGCTGTTTACAAAATTACTGGAAAGCCAAGCTTGTCAGGAATATTATTGCGTTATCCACCGAGAGGGCAGCTGCAGCTGGATCGTGGTGGGAGAAGTTCGAGAGAAGAGCAATTTTAGGAGATATAATGAAATCAAGACAAAACGCTTTTTATCGCTCTCCAACGTGAAGATGTTTATTAAGATAGGGCTCTTGGGGGTCTGGAGAGAGGAGCCCGCGGGTGGCCGCTGGGATGGCTGCAGCAGGGCGGCTGGGGGCCGGGGCTCTGAGCAGGTGGGCAGCTGGGGTCCCAGTCTCCCCAGTCTCCATGGCCCCCTCCCTGCACAGGCACCATCCCCTCGCGGTGCTCCGCGTGGCCGTCCTCGAACCTCTGCCGATGTTTACGCACCTGGAAGGCACCCCAGGTCTCGAGGCCATACCCCACCTGTGGTCAGGGCTTTCTAGGCGCCAGAAGCCTCTGGGGGTCACGTGGTGGCCGCAGAGGGTGATTCAGAAATAGCCGACCCACGGGCTGCTAGGGTGTGGGGGTGCAGTGTGCTCCCTGCTGACTCCAGCCCCCCGGCTGCCTCCTATACCGCACTCTGCAGCTGGGGCCCTGTCCTTACCTCAGACCCCCAGCGTGCTAGTGGGCTCCATGTTGTGGAGACCCCGAGGGGATCTCGCTGGGAGAGGGGCAGGGGGCTCAGTGCCCCGCGGCTCCTTAGCTCAGAGCTGTCTTCCTGTTGCCCCACCTTGGTAGTGTGCAAATGCGGGGCGCCCCTGAAGCTGAGCTGCTGTCTCCAGAGCCCTCCGACCTGTGCAGACCCAGGGCCCAGAGGGGACAGGGCCCCCACCTGCCGGCTCCTCGCGGGGCCCTCTCCCCATCCTCGCCAGGCCAATGCCTGTGCCTCGGGGCTGCTGCACAGACATCTCCCCTCACCCGGTGCCGGGCCCTCGCCCCCATCCCGCTCGCCTGTCACCCCGTCTGTCATCTCCCGGGAGGGCAGGGCCCTTTCCACCTTGGTCACCAGCAGTGAGCAAGGCTCCTGGCACATGGCAGGCCTCAGTCCACGTCGGTCAGGATTTGGCAGAGGAGGGAACCAGCCAGGGCCACAGCAAGCAAGGAATGGTGCTCCTCCTGGGCCCTGGGCTTCTGCGCCAGTGAGAGGAGGAGGGTGAGGAGCAGGGAGAGGAAGTGGGCAGCTCTCAGCTGGAAACAGACCCTGAAACGGCCGCCCACCCTTCTGCTTCCGGCCCAGCGGGCCTTTGGGATGCCTGAAGGTGCAGCAACGAGGAAAGAGACGCGGCTGTTTCTCTGGAGGCTGCAGCTTAAAATGAACATCCTGGAAAGGGTGCGTCCTTTCCCTCCAATGTCAAAGTTGAGAGCCGGCCGCTTCGTGAGCGTCCTCGGGGCCGCACCCTCCTCACCTTGCCACTCGTGGGGGTGGCTGTGCTTGGAGTGGGGGCACAGGGTCAGGCCACCCTTGCCTGATCTCGATGCAGCCTGTGCTGCCCACTGCCGTCCCTTCCTCTTGTCGAGGACCCAGTTGGGGTGCGGGTCGTGCCGGGCGGTTTCTGGGGTCCCAGCTGTTCCCTGCAGGCCCCTCTGGCTGTGCAGCCCTCGCTAAAAAGGATCACAACACGTGCGCCTGTGAGTGCGTATTTATCTTAAGGTGGCCTGTGGTCAGTAAACGTTAAATAATGGATCATCAGTACACAGCCTGCTCTTTCCTTCTGTAATAACTTAAAAACAAGTTCAGACGGGGTCTCCAGAGTGTTCCACACCCACCTACAAGGGATGCACGCTCCTGGCCTGGCGGGCCCTGGTCCACCTCCCGCGCTGTTTTCCCGCAGGTGGTGCTGCGTGTGGCGGGCAGCGAGGGTGTGCTCCGGGCTGCGTGGGGGCACGTTCCTGCTCCTGCAGTGTCACCCCTTCCCCGGGAGCCCCTCCGATCCGTGCTTTTGCTCTCCCTTCTTGGAGGGCAGCAGGGGAGGGCCGGTGAGGGCCTGCTGGGTGCATCGGGGGTCCCAGGAGGCCGTGGCCAGAGCCGGACACCAGCACTCGGTGGTCTGCCGGCTGGCGCCGCCCTAAAGGCTGAGCAGAAAGGCCTCGCCACTGACATGAGTTGTGAAGCTCCGCAGGCGGCAGCCCCCCTCCACCAGGGCAGGGTAGCCTGCCCCCCAGCCTGTCTCATGCCAGTCAGCATGCCCTTGGCTCTGAGACGCGCTCGGGGAGCTGCGGGACGTGGATCCAGCGAGGGCAAGTGAGGTGAGGGTACAGGTGCAGGGCTGGGTCCTGTCTTGAGTTAAAATGGAAATATGTTGTTCACTGGGGGATTTTTTAGCCCTAATTTTGAGCTTTTGAATACTGGATTAAAATAGCGATGAGTTTCTGGCAGCCGGGTGCTTGCGTGGGGTGCTTGCCTCTCCCCACTCCAGGCCCCGGGCCCCCCACGCTGACCTGACAGCCCAGGTGGAGGCCGAGAAACCTGGCGTCTTCTCTAGAAAGCCCCAGTCTGGCCTCCCAAGGCTATGGCCTGAGCAGCAGGAGGGCATTGGGCCGGGCAGGGCTGGAAGTTTGCCCCGATGCCCTGGCTCTCTGGGCCTGGGGCTGTCCCTGTTGCACTTAAAATCGCCCGCCACCTTTTGCAGGGACGTGTTCTCTAACTCAGTTTCGAAGAAATCCAAATCTTTGAATAACCTTGATCCTGAAAGGAAAGGAAGTCGGCTGCAGGTGGAAATTGATAGTCACACTCACAGCCGGCCCCTGCCAAGCGGCCTCTTGAGTGTTGCCGCTAAAAATAGAATTATTGTTGAATTGTCTCCAGGCCACTCCTGGTGATGGTTTCAAAAGCCGTTGCTGACACCCCAGTCCTCCCCTGCTGCTCTGGCTCCTGGGGCCTGGCCCATGGGCTCCTGGGGGCCACCTCCTTTCTGGCTTGACTGCACAGCTGCCCACTGTCCCCCAGCCTGGAGGGAGGCACGCTGGCCTCACGCCCCGAAGGTACGGAACATTCTGGATTGTCTCCGGGCTCTGCCTGCCCTTCTTTGCAGGGTCCCCAGCTCAGAGACTGCCACTTTCTGCTGGAGCAGCCTGTTCCCAGTGAGGGGGTGAGGCCCTCCCTGTCCTTCTGCTGCCCATGTCCTCCTCTAGTGTGGCCCTGTGTCTGCGGAGCCAGGCCGAGACCTCCCACACCCGGGAAGCCCCTCACACTTTTCTGAGCTGGGAACTGCCCAGCTTCCTTGTGGGTCCCCAGCTCAGGAGCTGCCACCAAGGCCAGGCTGCATGCCGGGCAGGCTGCTGCACAGGGAAGTGCCAGGGGGCAAGCGGCGCCACAGCCCGGGGCCTGCTGCTCTCCAGCAGGGACAGCAAAGGCCCCCCGCAGGCCCTATCCATCCCTTTTTTCCCTCTCCGTCCCTTTTTTCCCTCTCCCTTTTCTTCGATGACAGGCTAAGGGCTCTGGGCTTGCGGCTCCTTAGAACCCTTTGTGGCCTTGATGCCTCCAGCCGGCCTGGCTGGAAGCTGTGGGGATGGAGGTGTCTGCACTGTGCAGAGAGTGTGGGCCCCGGACCCCCCACCCTCATCTCCCAGCTGGGACCCTCCAACCTCTCTCTCTCTCTCTGGAAGCTGGCGTGGGGTGCTCCGCCCCACCTGCCTGTCAGAACTAGCCCAGGAGCTATGCGGGCACGTATTTTGAAACTGTTTTTAAATTGTGTGTTTGATCTGTAGCGAGCTCCTCATCAGTTCATCAGCAAACGCTCAGAGCCAGTTTTGCTGTCACAGGACACGTGTTCCTAAAGGTCACCCTGCAGTGTAAGCCACTCACCGACGTCACCACTCACACATGGCAAATACGTTATGAGCTTAAAAAAGCAGAGGCACAGTCGTACCCATGTTTGCGTGCTCGGGAGTTTACTACTCGATAAATACGGTAGTCGGCCCAGAGGAGGGCTGGCGTGTGCTCGGGGACCTGGGCCCCGCAGAGGGCAGCCTGTGGGTGTGGGGAGGTGGAAGGAGGGTCAGCTGGAGTTGGGTGTGGATGGGCACTGGGTGCACGAGGAGTGTGCGTGCAGGTTTCCTGCCGTCCTCACTGCTCCCCGTGGCTCTCCGGGGCAAGGCTCTTACCTGGAATTCCCATTTGTTGGGGCTGCGAGGATGCAGCTGGCGACGGGAATGGAGAGCCAGGGAGCTGGCCATGCCCGGCAGCGTGGCCCCATGTCCATCGTGCTGATGGTGGGGACCCTGACCTGGTGTTTGCTGCGGACAAAGTCTCACATAAGCAAATGCAAAGTTTGTGCTAGGCTGAAATTACTCATTAATAAGTTAATAGGGTCGGAACAAATTCACGTCAAAACGGGTAGCTTAGGAGCGCTGAATTGGCTCACTATCTTCTGTGTGCAGGCCTTCCGCAGTATGGTTCAGTTTGTTCTCTGATAAAATCGATCTCTGATCCTGTAGTCAGGTACCTGGCCTGGGATGCAGCGCCAGCAGCTGTCCCCTTGGTGGTTACTGGGCCAGAGTTTAGCAGACCTGCCTGCCATCTTCACCGACATTTGGTAATAACCCCATTTAAAAGCCATTCTGAAGATCCTGTGAGCTATGACCGTGCATAAATCACCCTATAGGGGAGGCATCTATAGCTCGGTGAGGTCAGGGAACCTCCCGGCTGAGGAGCAGGGGCGTGGCATGGCCCGATTCCCACTTGGCTGTCTGCCCCTACACGTGCGCCCCACCTCCCACAGAGCTGCACCCACTGCACCTGTGGCCCTCTGGAGCCTCTGTCCTTTCTAGAAGGCCACATTTCCCATGAGACCTCGGTGGACCATTAAGCTCAGTGGACCAGGGGGGCTCCAGCCATTGTTGGTTATTAAATAGCAGTGAGACGAGGCTCTGTGCTCACAGACCCGGGCGTTCCCAGAGTGGATGGTGTTACCTGTCACCCGCCAGCAAGGGGGGCAGGCACTTGAGGGGTGCAGCGTGGAGTTAACATTCAGTTGATTAACTTCACCCACAAAGATTCAACCTGGCCCAGTACACTCCGAGGAGGAGGAAGATATTCTCCCAGAATCTCCCTAGAACCTAATGCTGGAGTCGGGCCTGTCTGTTTTGCGTCTTTCCTGGGTTTCCAGCACGGTCTCAGTGGCCATAAGTCTCAGGGCCATGTACCTGAGCAGGGGGCTTCCTCAGGCCCAGTGCCAGTTTGAATGTATTGTGTCCCCCAAACACCATTATCTTTGATGTAATCTTGTGTGTGCGGACGTTATCAGTTTTGATTGGATTTCTTTGAGTGTTTCCTTGGAGGCGTGGCCCCACCCATTCAGAGTGGGCCTTGGTCAGTGGAGCCATATAAATAAGCTTATGGGCAGAGGGAACTCAGTGCAGCTGTGGGTGATGTTTTGAAGAGGAGCCACAGCCAAGAGGGACACTGAAGAATGCACAGGAGCTGCAGATGAGAGACACTTTGAAGACGGCCGTTGAAAGCAGACTTGCTCTGGAGAAGCTGAGAAAAGACAGATACCCCAAGTGCAACTAGGAGTGATATTTTTGAGGAACTGCAGCCTAGACAGGAACGTCCTGGGAGAAAGCCATTTTGAAACCAGAACTTTGGAGCAGACGCCAGCCACGTGCCTTCCCAGCTAACAGAGGTATTCCGGACACCACTGGCCATCCTCCAGTGAAGGTACCCGATTGCTGATGTGTTACCTTGGACACTTATGGCCTTAAGACTGTAACTGTGTAACCAAATAAACCCCATTTATAAAGGCCAATCCATCTCTGGTGTTTTGCATTCTGGCAGCGTTAGCAAACTAGAACAGGCCCCTTTCCAGAATCCTCGTGGCTTGCTTCTGCCGCGGTCATCACAGCCTTGTGTCTGGAGAACCGGGAGAGAGAGCAAACGTGTAACCCCTGTGGGAGACTGGGGAGCCCGGGAGGGGGATGTTGGCTGAGGAGGGCAGAGCATGGTGCCTAGAGCTGCAGGTGAGAACGGGGCCTCCTGCTGACGCCTGCTCTCATTCATTCCCCGGAGCCTCGTCCTTATCTGCAGGGCGGGTGCCCGGCCCCTGGGCCTTGTGGCGAGTGGGAGGCCAGTGCAGGGCAGGCGCCCGGCCCCAGCCACTTGGGCTGGGCGCGTCCAGTGGCAGCGCCTTCTCCTGGCGGGTGAGGCCGCCTTTCCTCGGGGCCTGGTCCACCTCTTCCACCCCCTCGTGACAGAACTAGTTTGTGAGGGGCTGACAGGGATCCCAACAGAGGGTTCCAGGAAGGGCCCCGCTCTGTGACCTGTGCTTGAGGGCTCCCCACCTGGAGCCTGGTGGGGGGTGGGGGTGGCCTCCTTGCTGCAGGGAGCCCCCTCGGGAAGGCCCCGCTCCAGGGAAGCAGTAGTTGGAGCAGGTTCCGTCAGAGCTCCCGGGGCCCTTGAAGCTGGATAGTGTCAGACGAGTGTGAACGTGTTTACAGCTTTTCTTTCCTCACTCCCCTTGTGTGTGGCCAAGGTGGGGGTGGGTGCAGCTTAGACGGAGGGCATCCGGAGTGCACCGCAGCTGTACGGCTGGGGGCTTGGGGCTCTCAGGAGGAAATGGGGGTGCTGGCTGGTGACAGGGGCCCCACGCAGCCAGCATGGCCCTGGATCTGCAGAGCTGGGCCTCAGGGGAGAGGTGGTCACTGAGTTCTCTGACCTAAGGCTCTTGCAGGTGAGACACAGCAAGGGAAAGGCAGGTGGGCGAGATGC
Source organism: Bradypus variegatus (assembly GCA_004027775.1). NCBI lineage: Eukaryota > Metazoa > Chordata > Mammalia > Pilosa > Bradypodidae > Bradypus > Bradypus variegatus. The sequence continues at coordinate 7,424 of PVKY010011498.1, forward strand.
CTGGGGGGCTGCAGAGTGCACCCTGGAGGGGCTGAGCCCCTGTCTGGGGAGCGGGCAGTGGGCGCCTGGTATCCAGTAAAGAGGTGCCATGCTAGGGCTTGGGGCTGGTCTTGCCTGGGAACCTGCCCCCACCCCAAGAAGCCCACCATGGCCGGGGCTGGGGGCCAGCACTCAGGTTCCCTCGACCAGCTCCCCAGGACTCTTTCCCTGCCCCTGTCACCTGTGGGGTCAGGGGTCGCTCATGACGACAGGCTGCAGCGGGCTCCAAGGGACCCCCGGGAGAACAGCCAGGATTTCTTTGCTCCCAAAGCTGAGAGCTGGGGTTTTTGCTCAAGGGGTTTCTGGAGCTCCTCCTGGCTGTGCCCAGGAGCAGGCCCTGAGCAGGCCTGGCCGAGACTGGGGCTCCCCTCTGCCCCCTCCCCTCTAGGGCCTCTGTTAGCTCTCACTTTGCTCAAGGGCCCGCTTGCCCCAGGAAGTCCCTGTCTCTTCCTTGGGGCTTCCTTGGGGCTCTGGAATGAGCTGTTCGTAAAGCGCTGTCACGGCTTTATGGCAGTCTCTGAATAAATGGGACATGCTGCTTAGCCTCACCAGTGATCTTCATTAACCTCTGGTTGAAGAAATGCTGCTAGTTACGGGGTGTGAGTTCTCCAGGTGTGCGCTGGCCTCCTCTAGCCCCCCGTGTGCTCCCGGGAGCACGGTGCTGTGTGGATGCAGAGTGCCCGGCCCACAGTGGGGAGCACGGTGGGGCAGCAACGGCAGCTGGGGGCCTGGGCAGTGCCCGTGGCTGGGACATGTCCTCGTGCGGGACCACTGGCCACGACCTGCGGTCCTTGACCTGCCATCCGCTGGCAGCAGGGGCCTGGGCAGGCCTGCCCCTCTCAGGGGCCTGAGCTCCCGGGCCGGGCGCGGTACAGAGGAGACGGGGCATGGCGGGGCAGGGGTGCTGTCAGAACAGCCTGCCGCATGGCTTTTCAGAGGATTAAAGTTAATTAAAGGGCCCTTCCTTGCTCTCGTTTCCTTGTATCTGCCAGCTCTTTGCACGCTCATGCAGGCCCTGGTGCTGCCAAGGAGGAAGTGTCAGCTCCAGGCAGATTAGCATACAAGGGAACAGTGGGAGATGAGACGGGCACCTTTTTATATTTACGCTGAATGCCTGTGGCCCCTGAGAGGGACGGGGGCTAAAATGCCCGGGAACGGCAGCGGCAGGCTCTTTTTTCTGTTTCCTGAAGCACCGCTGAGGCTGACTTGGATTTTCTCCACTAAGGCTGCACCTCACACTGCATAATTGAATGCATTATGCAAGGTAATCGCTTCACAGGAGCGGTTTGATAAATAAGGAGAGTGCAGAGGGCGGGGACAAGCTGTCCTCCGGGCTGTCCTCCAGGCTATGTCCCAGCACACACACACACCCCGCGAGGGTGACTTTCAGCCCCGCGTCCTCTGGCTCCACGCACCACTGCCCCCCAGGGGGAGCGGCGGCACGGTGCCCCCAGGGGAGAGCGCACACAGGGGGTTTATAAGTGTTTGTTGAATAAATGAATGTTGAGAGCATCACGAGATGTACGTTAGCTGCAGCGAGCTAGAGCCCATGGTTCTGGGGTGCTTGGGACAAAAGGGTGGGGATGTTAGGGGCGTGTGCAGGCGTGCATTCTTCTCAGTGACAGGGCCCCGGCTCCCTTCTAGGGCGTGGTTTTCCCTGCCTCTGCAGGTGTGGGCTGTGGGTGCAGAGCTGGGTGCACAGTGGAGGTTGTGTGGGGATCCGGCCCGGGAAGGCGGGTGCCGCAGTGAGTTGTGTCCAGCCCAAAACTACAGTAGCAAAAAGCAACTAATGCCCTGTGGTGGCCGCCTGAGTGAGAGCAGAGAGGGCCGTCCGTCCAGATCGGAGCTGTGGAACGTTCTGTGACATCCATCACCGTGGGCAATCCGCTGCAGGCTCCCCGAGCTGTGGCCACAGTGTCCGGCAGGCTTCAGGGAAGAGTGTTAAAGACGATCCTTTCAGACTCGCACAGAATTTCTTAGACCCATCCTTGATCAAAAGCAGGTCCTCGAGGAAGCGGCCCCCATGCTGCAGTGTCGCCCACCGGCCCTGATGTGGTGCCCTCTCTGTTGGAGCTCCCGGAGGCCCCCGACCTGCTCCCTGCCCGTGGCCGGCGTCCTCTGCGGTCCGGGGACTCAGGGCTGACGTTCTCCAGGTCACGCGGGCCCCGGGGGCCGGGAGGAATTCCAGGCTGCACTTTGCGTCCTCGGGTCCCGAGGAATCCTTCTTTTCCTGTGATGTGGAACGCTGGGTGGGCTCCCGGGGTGGGCAGAGGACGCGAGAGGAGACCCAGCCGGGTGGAAGGCACAGGCTTTGGTAGACGATGCGCGTCAGTATGGACGTTAACAGTGGTGTCTAGGATCTCCTGGACCCGGCCGTTTTCAGTAAGTCTGAAGCTGTCCTGAGATAGAAGGTCTAGGGAAGAAAACAAGCGTGGCGGCTCCGTGGCACGGGGTGGGCTTCCCAGGTTTCCAGAGTGCTCAGAGTCCCCCCGCCGTCCCCGGGGAGCCGGAGGTGCAGCCGTCCTCCTGGCTGGGAGTGTGGGCCCGGCCCTCAGAGCCATCTTCTGTCCTGCACTCTCCGGTGCCCGGCTCTGAGCTTGGTGCCCTGCGGCGTTTACCACGGGCCGTGGTGCCCTGCTGCTTTCGGGTGGAGTCTCCGCCTCCTGCTGAGGCTCTGTGCCTCGGTGGAGCCTTGGGGATCGGGGGCTGGGCAGCCCCGGGCGCCTCTGGGCCTCGGCCGCATGTCTGCAGAGTGGGCAGTGGGTGAAATACAGGGCTGCTCTGTGGCTCCTTTAGAGAGTACAGTGCCTCTTGCCGTGATTCGGATGACATGCGTTGTGGAAAATGTGGGGGCTGCTGGCGAGAATCAGGAAGACGCTTAAAGACCATGATACCTTCACCCAGAAATAGCCGTGCATGCTGGTCGGGGTTTCCTCTCCCCACCGGGCCTGTCCTCCAGCTCTCGTGTGTCCATTCACACGCTCGGCCCCCATCCGCGCAAGCCCTGCTCTGCCCCTGCAGGCCCTTCTTTGCTGCTTTGGAGCCGTCGCATACCCTAGAAAAGGCCATGTTCTTCCCGTCCATTCCCATGGGGGCAGACCTGTCGTGGACGGTTGTGGGGGACCTTTGGATTAGATATTTCCATGGAGATGTGACCCCACCCATTCCAGGTGGGCCTTAGCCTTTCCTGGAGTTCTTTGTGCAGAGAATAAAAGATAGAAAAACCCACGAAAGCAGAGAGAAACGCCCCAGAGAAGCTAAACAAGGACCCAGAGACTGAGAGAGCCGTCGAAACCCGAGCCCGGGAGCGAAGGCCCAGCAGATGTTGCCGGGAGCCTCCTGCGTGACGGGGGAGCCCCGGATGTCACAGCCACTGCTCGGGGAAGCTTCAGGAAACAGTGGGTGCTGCGCTGGGAGGACGATGTCTTGTCTTGAAGCATTCTGGAGAGAGCCTTGCTCAGGGCTGACCCCAGCCCCAGGCTGGTCCTCGCTGGAAACCTGGTCACGGAGGGCCGGCAGCCTCGGGCTGGGGTCAGCGGGCACAGGGGACCCTGTGGGTGTTTCTGACTCAGTTTCCCAGAACGCGTCTGTGGACGTTTGCTCAGAAGCGCGGCTGTGCAGCCGCCCCACAGCCTCTCCCACGGCGAGAGTTGGTTTACTTCTCTCCAAGGTCCGGAAGAAATGGATCCTGTTGGGTTCCCTTTTGCTTTTCAGTCAGGTTTCTTCTGTTGATGAGCTGCTTGATTTGCCCAGTTTTCTACTGGTTTTCTTGTTGATTTGTAAAAGGCTTTTGTATACTTGTGGCGTTCGTTGTCCCCAGTCTGTCTTTTTGCTCTTTTACGATGGTTTTGGATATGCAGAAGTGTCTTGTGCGGGAAGCACGCAGGCCTCTCCTTTCCGATCCCGGCTGCTGCTCTTTGCCCGGTGCTGTTCTCCTCTGAGCGCTCGGCTGTTCATCTCACAGAAGCGGCGAGGCCTGCGGGGTTGTGGGGGCCTGGGTATGAGTTCCCGCTCCGCCAGCACTAACACAACCTCCTGAACGTCCACTTCCTCCTTTTCAGGACGAGAAATGAGTTAATATGTGAGAAGCCTTTTCAGCAGCCCCACAGAGAACTTCCTATAGTTGTTTCCTCCCATTTAGGTTATTTCTGCACACTGAGCTCTTCCAGCCCCTCGGGGCCTTTCCCATGGGGGTATTTCTCTGTCTTCCCTCACCAGTTTGGGAGGGCAGTTTACCGTACACCAGGATTTGTTTCTGAGGTGCCATCGGGGTATTCTACAGGAACGGCTGTGTGCTGTCGTCCGCAGCGTGGCCTGGAAACGCAGTTTTGTCTGAGTCAGCAAACTTGCAATCACGCTGGTTTGCGTTGCCGGAGCCTCAGCCCCCATCTTCCATCACGAAGCTTCGGTGGCGTCCAGGGAACAGCGTTCCCAGACCCCGTGAGCGCTGCAGCCGTGCGTGACGCTGCCAGGAGCACCGTCGGAACCGCCCGCGTCCCGAGCTC
>PVKY010011499.1:0-12003 GCA_004027775.1 Bradypus variegatus
GTGTGGAGGATATAGAAAGGACAGTGAAAGTAGCTGAGGACTGGGAGGCTCCAAGTCAAAACGTCACAGGTGCCACAATAAGGATCAATTTGATCATTCTGCTTAGGAAAGAAAAATATAGCTACAATGATAAATGGTCCCTGTGGGACTCAGGGTAAAAAGACACTTGAATCTCTAGGATGGGCTTCCACAGCTGGTGACAAGTGGGCAGGGCTTATTAGTAGAAATACTCACTCTTCCCCTGAGCAGAACTGGGCCCCTTCTTCTGGGGCATTCCAAGCCTTTCCCAGAGGGGAGAGGTGGGCTGCTTGAGGCTGTTTGCAGGGCTTGCTAGACCTGAAAACAGCGGAGGTGAAGTTTCTCTAATCATTTTCCAGCTTGAGAAGAGGCAAAGGTTTTGGAAAATTAAATTGTCTTTCAAAGAACCACCACGGCGTGTGAGAGACTAAACAATGAAATTTGCTTTCCTTGAGTCAATTGCTCAATGTTCATTCAGCAAATGTGTATTTAGCTCCTGCTATGAGCTGCTGGACTAGAAAGCTGGGATTAAGGACGCATTAGAGGTGCTCCTGCAGAAGTCCAACGCAGTTAGCTCCATAGGAAGCTGCTGATTCTGCCTCCAGGAGGGATCCTGAAGACTTCCTAGAAGGCAAGAGAGTTGGAGTGGGTGTCAGAGAACAACCAGGGAGCAATGCCAAGGATGCAGTGCAGACAGGACCCTTTGGGGCAGAGTCAAGTCCTAGTTTCCCACACTGGGATGGCCACTGTTGAGAGCAGTGGAGGAAGGTGACTTCTGTTAGGCTGGAGGAAATCACTAAATCTTTTCAGTATATTTCCCATTCCAAGATTTTTTGCTTTTTTTTTTTTAATTAAAAGTCTTTTTAAGACTTATTTTTTATTTTTAAACATAGTTTTGCTTTTTTCATAAATGGAAATACAGTTCTCTGAATACCTTGGTGACATTTCTAATAACTGATATAAGACTTTAAATAAAAAGATGATGTTCATCCAATCCTTAAGGAGACAAAAAAGTGGAAGGGCAGTATTCCTCAGCCTCAATAGGTATTTGTAATGGGAAAGTAATAAAAACATAAAAGTTATGGAGCTTGGAGATGTTCCAGTGTTAAATAAATCCTTTACAACTTTTGAAAGTATGAATTTTACCTCAAGGATCGTTTTTCCAGGTGCTGGGATGTTTGAAGGGGAAATTCTCAGAAATCTAGGCTAGTGATTGCTTCCCTGACCCAGGTGTCACCAGAAATGGACGGCCTGGGTGTCGCTGCACCTGTCTCCCCAAGACAGTCATCTGAATCAGTTAGAAACAGAGCTGTCGGCAGGGCAGCAAGAAGCAAGATGTGGCAGCTCGATCATTTCTGGCATAGAATCATTTGGATGGGATAGAACTGTGATCTGGCCCCAGTGCAGGTGTTTAGAAGGCTTTACTGTATGGACAAAGAGACATAAAAAGAGAGACTTTATAAGGGGTCAAAAATGAGACTCAGAAAGGTGAGTAATGAGAGATGATGGCTGTGTGAATGGGGAGGGAGATACGGACGGGAAAAGGAGAGGAATCAACTACTTACTGACTACTAGCCATAGGCCAGACTCTGGGGCAAGTTGCTTTACTTCAATAATCTCGCCACAACCCTAGGGGGCAGCTATGATTGTCCCTGACTGACACCAAAGAAACAGTTGCAGAGAGGGTAAAGCCACTTGCCAAAGGCCACCCAAGGCAAAACTGGGTGCTAAACCCAAATTTCTCCAACTCCCATGTCTGTTCTAGAATATGCAGGACCCACTCTACAGAAAGTGTGTCAAATTAAGGGAATATTCTTGAGAATTTTGAGGTTATATAAAAATTCATGTAACAATCTTTTAACTGCATCCATTAAGGCAAGACCCCTTGTCTCCAAATCCTAACTTTGATCAGTTAGGGAAATGCACAGAAACTGTAAAATACTTAGAACATCAGCATCTTTACTTTCATTAAACAGCCTCCATCCCATGATCTTCATTTTTTTCTGAAATATGAAATTATAAGTGTCAATGGATCCTATCTGTGGATCCTATTTGTAGAAGTTTACAGAGCAAGAGACTTCTAAATATGATGTCTATTTTTGAAAATTTCTCCCCAAGGCCATCTGCCAGGAATATTGTAGAAGAGAGCTCTCTGTGCACTGGCAGAGGACAAGAGTGGATTTTTCTGTGAGTTCATGAATGTCTGCAAACTACAGCCGGCCTGGCCAGGGCAAATCTGGCCCACTGCCAGTTATTGTAAATAAAGTTTTCTAGGCACATACAACCACACCCATTCATTCACATATCCTCTACGGCTGTCTTTGCAGATCAATAGCAGTCGAATAGTTGCAACAGAACCCCTGTGGTCCACGAAAGTGAAAAAATTTACAATGTGGTCCTTCACAGAAAATTTGACCACCTTGATCAAAACCAAAATGAGGTTGTGTCCACGAGAGAGCTGTGTAAACCATACTAATGTAATATGTTGCTATTGTGATTTGTTAAGCTCCCTTCAGCTACAAAACTCTGCAATTCTCTTTTCTTTCCAGGAAAGAGCACGCAGTGCATTATCCTCCACGGGAAAACAAACGCTGCCCTGCCACCTCCTGGAAAAATTTGGTTCTTCGCTCTGTTTTCCCATAAAGTAATCCTCTCTCCCACTCCCTGTGTCCAGTGCATTAAGCACAGGCTGCTCCCTCTGCCTGGAAGTGGCCCAGCTCGGAGCTCCCTCTGGGTCCACGGGAGCCCCCCCAGGGGGGCAGAGGGCTCTCTCTGCAGTTTGCTGTCAGGGTGTGTCCCATCTCGGTCTAACAGGGAGGTGCCCAGGCAAACAGGTGTAGGCAGGGAGGGTCATAGAGAGTGAGAGGCCCTCTGAGCTGGCTTCTTCCTGACTGGCACAGGCATCTCGCGTCTTCATTTCCTTTTCCCACCCATCGCGGACCCCTGAGCCAGCCAGGGAGCAGCCATGCCTTGCCTGTACCGGGGCCCAGGACTCCAGAAGCACCCGACTCCCAAGGACACCCGTGTCACCCACTCCTCAGGCCAGAGCTTCGAGCAGCTGCGGCAGGGGTGCGTGCAGAAGGGCATCCTGTTTGAGGATGCAGACTTCCCAGCCAACAGCTCCTCCCTGTTCTACAGCGAGAGGCCCCAGATCCCCTTTGTGTGGAAACGGCCAGGGGTGAGTGTAGCGAGCAGGGGCTGTGGGGGGCTCTGGGGCTCCACACCTGGGAGAAGGTGACAAGCTCCAGGAGGAAGGGGAAGCCAGGAAAGAAGAGCCTGGGAGGGGTGGGCCACAGACAAACCCGACTACAAAATCAAGTCTAGTCCGTGGAGCTTTGGGGTTTGGAGGCAGCAGGCCTCAGATGCTCTGGGTGGGGCTCCAGGGTGCCTGCCTGCACCCCATGCCCCCATCTGCAGCTTTCTGGCTTCCGTCCAGGCAGGGGTCTTGTGTCAGAGAGGATCTTGTCAGCAGGCAGTGAATGGGAGTCAGAGCTTTGGATAATTTGCTTTATCGAAAAGAAAAATCTCAGGAGCACCTTCCACAGGAATTCAAGGGCCAACAAACGCAGAGATGTGGTGGGAAACAGCTCAGTCCCCCCATGTGGTTGATGACGCCAGGCTAAGGTTTGGAGAGTGGTCAGTAGCTTCTGGCCCAGAGCACTGTCCATCCCCTTATGTGCCCCCTTTCTGGGAGGGTAGATGAACACTTAACTCATAGTTAAGTTCTAGCTCCCAATGGGTGATGAATGAAATGCAAGGAAGGCAGGGGTTTTCGCCCAGAAGCTTGCATTGAGAGGGTCCTGGGTGGGTGGGAGCCAGTGCCGCCCCCACCCCCAACATTCTAAAGGGGATGAGTCCCCAGCGGCACCAGCTGGGGCCTGGGACAAGTGTCAATATTTGCCGTGCTGGATTAGTCAGGGCCCTGCCTGCCACCCAGCGTGACTGGTGCTCATTCCCTCTGGGTGGCTCCTGGCTTGGGAGTGGCCCACGGGGACAAGCTGCTTGCAGGCGTGGAGGGGCAATATAAAGGGCCCCAGACCTAGGGGAGACACCCTGAAGGCTGGTCCCACTCTGCCACTAATTGGTTACATGAGTGTGGGCACATCACTTAACTTCCCTGAGCCTCAGTCTCCTTGCCTGTAAAATGGGAGAAATAATGATTACTTGGAGGATTATTGTACAATATTAAATGACTAATGTGGGCCCAATGTCCGGCACACAGAGGTTTTCAGTAATAACAGCTTTTATTTTATTTCTGTTACTGTTATTACTTCCATGGTTATTAGCTCTGAATCTCATCTTACTCACGAGCTGCCCAGGATTCACCAGATCTGCCTCTCTATTCTGTCTATCTCCCCACATTAAAATAATGTCAGTGGCTTAAATCCATAACATCTTTTTAATTTAAAACCACAAAAAGCCTCTGGGTTTTTTAGGGACAAGCCCAAAGTACACCTAAGTTGCCATTTAAATAGTGGCTCTTTATTGCTATTTATTGCTGTTTCCTGGTGTAGGCAAGTGCGTGTATGTGTGAGAGTGTGTGAGTGTCCTGTGTGTGTGTGTGTTGTGTGTGTGTATGTGTGCATGCATCAGTGAGCATGTATGTGTGTTACATGTGTCAATGTTGCACTTCAGTGGGGGTGTGAATGTTGCATGTGTGTGAGTGTGTGCACGTGCCTCAGCCTTCCTCTACTCAAGCTGTTGATTTTCACATAACACATTAAGTTACGTCCAGGGACCATAAAATGGGAGAAATAATAATAAGCATTCAGTGGACGTTAGTAGATCTGGGCTGATCAACAGGACCCCAAAGTAGTCACATGGCTCTGTCTCCCAAGCACCTGTCTCGTGATAATCTAAAGCCACTCTCGAAAATCGATTTTAGTTTTCAGCATGTGCCCAATAAAACAGAGGTCGCCACACTGGCATCAACTGGGTGCTGGGAATGCACTTAATTACCAGGATAGATCAAACTCTGCTAAATAAGAAAAAGGATACTTCCAAAATAAAAGTAAAACTTAAAGGACACAAAATAGCCTCTGAGGGACCCTGCTCAGACCCTTTTGTGGCTCCCAGGATTTGTTGTCTGCCCTCAGCACGTGAGCAAATGAAAACATTGGTGTCTGCATTAGGCTGCGGGCTGTGGGGTACATTTTTAGCTGAGGGGATTCCCAAGGGTGTGGGGAGCAGCAGGGAAGCTGTCCCCTCTGCTCCTCCAGCCCCCACAGTCCTGCCCTGTATCTCACCCTCGCTTTTTCCTCACCTCCTACCCTCCCCTGCTATGGTCGCCAGGAAATTGCACATAGTCCTTCTCTAGCCCGAAAGTGTGGTTCCACCCCTGGGAACCATTCTGTACCTGAAGTTCAGGTAAATGGAGTCAGAAACGCTGGCCCACAGGTCTGCCTCTAATGGGCATCGAGGCCTCATGGAACTAGGCCCAGAATGGCAAATGGCTTTCATGCTGAGTGCTAAATCTCATTAATTTGTAATAATTGCATGGGGCACTGTTGAGGAGTGGAGAACAGGGCTGTGATTCAGTGGTGACGTCTGCCATGGGCACATCATTTTGCACATATCGATAATACAGATGCCCTGTATTGGCTGATCCTGTGCTAGTCATCCAAATGGATGCACTAACAGTAATGACATAATATTCATGGAAAATGAACAAGATCAATACACAAGCATGTTGCTGGCTACTGTTGTGTAGGCACAGATAGGGCCTGTTGGAAGGTACCTGTAGAGATGGTCAGAAGGAGATGGATGTCACGGGGTAGACCAGAAGTCATAAGTTTCTGCTATGAAAGACCCAGCTTCTGATATGAAACTCTCATCTTTTTGCAGAGATCAGAAGCCTCTGCTGAGACTGGGGGCACAAATGTGGCAGGTGAATCCCTGACACATAAGGCAGATTTCTATGTACAGGAAGTTTAAGTCAGTCTTCCTTTAGCTTTCCCTTTATCACTGCTCATCTTCCCCAAAGGGGTGCAGAGCAGAAAAAAAAAAATTTTTTTTTAAATCAACCAAGAGAAAATTAAGTGCATCAGAGTCACATGGTGGACAAGTGAATTTTTTTAAAATTTGAATTCCAACTTAATTTTTACCAACTCAAATCTTGAAAATGGTTTCATGTCAAAGATTAAAAAATTGAGACCTAAAGAACTCAGGAAACTTTCTTGGGCCATTCACTTATTAAACCAGTTGCTCTTGAGGGTCCACAGGGGAAGTGCCTTGCTCAGGTACCGGAGATGGCAACTGAACTGGGGAGAGACGTTTCAGGAGCCTCCGACTCCTAAGTCAGGCTCATTCAGTGCCATCCTGCCCTGGTTCTTCTGTAAGTTGCCCCTGGTTCTCTAGTATTTTCCTAAGTTGGACAAGGTTATCACCTAATGTTTAAGCCATCTTCCAAGAAATTCCAATAGTTTCCTTACCTCCAGGCTGGTCTCCCTGTAGGCAGTTTCAGGCCCTTTGAGCCACCCTGCCAGGGAATCATGGCAGCCCTGCCTAAAGCCCTCTGTTCACTGCCTGTTGCCTAAGAATAAAGCACAGGCCCCGAGCGAGCTCCTGCCCATGTGTGCAGCCTCGCCTCCTACCCTTCCCCTCTACATGCACCTTACACTCATGCTCTGTGCTCACAGACCCTCCTACCATGTGCTATGGTGTTCCCTGCCTGCATGTTCCATCTGTCTGGAAGGCCCTTCTTTTCTTGGAAAACTTTAACTCATCCTTAGTCACCTCTTCTGTGAAGATTTCTTTATTCCCCCAAGAAACTTAGTTGCCTTTATTCCACCATTTATGCCATATTAGTATAACAATCTGTGTAGCTGCCTGTGTCACCCAATACAGTGTAAGTCTTCTGGGAGGGCAGGGGGCCCGTATCCATCCCATACTGTATCCTTAGCCTCAGCACATCATCTGGCTCATCCAAACAATGACAAGAGCCAAGCATTTCTATGTCCCAGACAACATTTGATATTTAACAGGGTTATAGCACTTGATCCCAAACAACCCTATGAGCTTGATGTTATTATCATCCCATTCTACTGAAGGAGAAACCAATGCTCAGTGATTGAGGTGACTGACGTCACACAGCCAGTAAATGGTGGTGCAGGGTTATAACCCAGGCTATCTAACCCAGTGCCTCCAGAATGTAGGCACTGGCCATTATTCTCATTAATAAATTGCTTCCTTATTGAGTGTAGAGCCCCTCTCATTGGCCTTGAAAACAAAATGTGGGTGTTGGTGGATGGTACTATTCTGAGGGCAGGGAGGGCTGAGCACTTATCCCACCTATGACACCTGTGGCCAGACTTCAGCCAGAAGTGTCCCTTCAGGCAGAAAATGGCAGCTCCCTCCCACCTGAGAGCAATGCCACTTACCAGCCACAGGACCTTCTCCCTGGGAAGAAGACTGAGTCAGAGAGCAACCTGGAGGCTGTTTATTAGCATGTCCTCATAGGATCAACACCTGCGGAAGGTAAGAGAAGGAATCAGGATGAGGCAAAGGGAGTGACTGTGACGTCATCCTGGTGAAACCCTCAGCCAACGGCGAGGGGTGCTCTGGGGCTGGGATGGACCCTCAGGGTTGTCCTGGATTGAGCTAACAGGGCCAACTCCGTGTTTATACCCCCAGTCATCAGTGGTGGATGCCCCTGAAAGAAGGCATGAACCAGGGCAAGGTAATTTTCTTTAGCAATCCCCAGTGAGGGCTGGCCGTGGAGGGCTGCCTCCCAGCCGGTGGGGAGCCAGGCCTGCCTTCCTGAAGGGGATCTAAGCAGCGCATCACAGCCTCCACCACAGAACCTCAGTTTTCTCTTCCATAAAATGGGGATAATAATACAGCCCACCTTACAGCATTGTTGTGAGGATCATCTGGGTTAAAAGAAGCAAAGCTCTCAGAAAGGAGCCTGGCCTTTAAATAGCAAATGTCAGTTATTATTTCCATTGCTATAATTGTAACCTAATCTAATTATTTCCCCATCTTGAGAAGGCCACCCAATCTTTCAGGCTATTTGAAGGTCACTGAAATCCCCAGGTATAAAGTATAACTCTGTAACTGGGGAAATGAGCGAACCTGCCAGAAAGCTTAGGACTCACCTTTCTTTGCTAAGAAGTTTGACCCCTTTCGCTATAAAGAAGGTGGAATTTCTCTGAAATAAAAGCTTGATGCATAAAAGCAGGAGAGGAGGCATCTCTGTTTCCACCCACAGAGATCTCTGCTCCTGGAACCAGGGCCACCTGGACATGCCGAGGGATCCCAGCACCTCAGACGTCGGCTCATGGGAGACTGTCATCTTTACTGGGGACCTCCTCACTTCACTGCACTGCTGACGAATGAGCCTCCATCCAACAGGGATCCACTCGGGCCCCTTCACCCTGCCCCACTCTCTCCTGCAACAAGTGCCCCCCCGGCCCCCCAGTCCATCCCCTCTACCTGACCCTGGTGGTCCCTTCCTCATCCCACTATCCCAGCCTAGAGCTGAGCAGCCCTGTTTGCCCATTTAACTCAGCTCTATTGCATTGCTGTCCTTCCTGTGCAATCATTTTCAGCATCTGCTCTGCCCTTTCCTTTGCCTGTAACTGAGATTGCCCCATGTCCTCATTCCCAGAAGCACACTTTCATCTGCTTCCTATTCTGGGGAGCTGGAGACTTTGCATTATGTCTTATAGATGTCTATAAAATGAGGAGCAAAGAGGACAATGGGGTAGGGGTTGATATTCCTCTGGAAGTGCAGAGGTCTAGGGTCTCTGAGTGTGGGAGCACAGCCAGGGATTCCTAAGGGTTGCTGGTCACTCTCCAGAAGACACAAAGAGAGCGGCCACCCCCTTGGCGGCCGGGTGCTGCTGGCCCTTCTGCTCAGCCCGTACATGGTGACTGCGCCAGCAGCGCCACCTTCTTGTCAAACGCAGCTGTGTTTGGAGAGGGTTGGGAGGGAGGAGTGAAGTGCAGGAGCAGCCGGAATCAGGAAAGCCAAGGGGACGTCAAAGCATGGAGGGAAACAGGGCAAGGAAGGCACTGGGTGGAACGAGGGAGTTATGTGATCAGCTTGAAGAAAAGCTGGAATGTTCCCTGGTAGGTTGCAGAGTGTGGTCTGTACATGGCCTCCTTGAGGGGACTGTGTTCCTGAGGATGTATGTGTATAGAAGAAGAAGAGGATGTATAGACAACCTGGTTTTCCCCCAACCCAGCCTGAATGGGAAGGACAGCACTTTCCAGTCCAGGACTTTTTCTTACAGCCTGAGCCCATATGTTCCTGAGCCTGCAGCCTGACTTCCTCAACTCAGAAAACCCTTGGCCCCCTGTCTCTCCCCCACTCTCTATCCACCTGCCTACACCCATCTTCGTCCTTGCAGTTTCTTCAAATGCAATTCCCTCACCCACTTCTCAGCCTAATCCCGGGCCACCTCCTCCAGGAAGCCGTCCAGCACTGCAGCCCCTGTGAACAGCTCCCGCCAGCACCACCACAGTCTGTGCACACTGTTTACCATGGGCCATATCCTCTCCTGCAGGGTGGTCTTGGTGGTCCTGTGAGTTGCTTCTCTCCCTCAGCGGAACCCAAGCTGCTCTGGGACAGTTACCAGGACACCCCCCACACACACTGCCACAGCCCTGGGTGCATGGCAGGGATCAGCTTCAAGCTGTTAATCGCCAGGGCCTAGCATCTCCAAACCTTGTTTGCAACATGGTTTCTCCCTTTTTAAGAAGTATTACTTAGCAGGGAAAAGTCTGTCTTTGGCTGAGCCCCTGATGATTTACAAGGTAAATAGAATTTACCCTGAAAGCAAACATCCTGGATGCTCAGCCCTTCATGCAGAAACTGCCTGGTTGTGCCCAGGGGCCTGCCTCTCTCCTGGGGCCTCCAGGGACATTGAGCGGCAGTCTGGGTTCATTTCATGTTTATTGAGACCCCTGTGATCATCCTGTCACAGGACTGTAGTGCCAGGTAACCCTCACCCACAGCCTCCATCAACATTTCACATAAACAGTTGTACACACACCTAAGCAGGACACCCATGTACAAACATAGTGTACTCGAAGTACACACGCAACAAACATACACATGGAGCATATTTCTGGGCACACACCTAGGCTTACCTAGGCGAGTCACATGCCTTCAACACACACGGGACCCACATCTGTCCAGCACGCACTGTTATGTGACACACAGACATTTAACCAGGCGCCCATAGCACATGCAAGTATCTCACCAGTTTGCATCTGCTGGCTAATCTGTGTTCACGTGGTGATAATTTATGAGTTTTCTCCTTTTTAAAATTTTTCTCCTCATTTGATAAGATTTTATAAAATCCTGAATAAAACAACCAATTGCAAGAAAGGAGCTGGGAGGAAGTGACAGCTGCAGGCACAGTTGGCAGGAATAGGCTGGCAGAAGTTTGGGGGTGGTGGTGGGGGACAGTAAAGGTGGGAAGGAGGCCAGGTCCCCACAAGCAGAGACCATCTGGCCACCAGGAGGCCCAGGAACAGGAATCCGGCTGGGTCTCTGCTGGCTTTCAGAGTCCGTTTTAGGAAATTGTAGCAAGGGCCAGCAATTGTAGCTGGCCATCCCTTATTAGGGCCATTGATCAATTCCCCTGATGGGAACTGGACAGATGAAGCACAGAAGACTGTGGTGACTCTTCAGGTTCCCTTTGGGACAGGGGCTTCCATGCCCATTCTGCAACAAGCCCAGAATCTGAGTTGGAGGAATGGGGCCCCAGAACTCTCTCACCTTATACGTGAGGACGCAGCCCCAGAGAAGTTAGATGACGTGTTGATCAGGGGCAGGGCCCCTGCTGGGGCCTCTTTTTCTGGTTTGCACCTCACCATGGTGCCCAGCTCCAAGCTATCTGCAAATGCCTTTGGGAGATAAGGTCAAGGAGAAAAGAGAGAGTATCGCTGCGCCTCATTTTATAGATGGAAAGGAGCAGAAGATGCAAGTCAATGACTGAAGAAACAGTTGAGGAAATCTGGCACTGAGGAGCTGTCTCCCTCACCTTCAGATGACCTTTCTGCCAGGCAATAGCATATTGGAAATTAGGGCAATTTAATAAAAATAATCCAAAGGCTATGAGGAACTGAGAACGGGAATGCAATGACATGTGTAAGACGTTGAAGAGTAAGACTGAGCATTCAGGATTTTGTATCTCTGCCAGGTCTGAGCTTGTGGTGCATGGCTGAACATAATTGAACGTGCAAAATCCCAATAAATCCACGCAACATTCTTTAGGCAGATGCTCTGGGTATCTGTTACTCTGTGAGGTTGGCAAAGAGGATGCAAAGAGGACATGCATAATTTTTCACTTTAGCCCGTTGTCCTATAGGAACCCCCCTTGACTTCAAAGAAATCTGCCCCCTGCAGATGATTCTTTGAGACACGAGATCAGAGGGGAAGCAGGGTTCCTGGGAAGCTTGATGCAAAACACTTCAGGGCAGAGGTCTCCCAGGCGGGGCTACTAACTTGACTTCTCCCCCACTGACATCTGTCCAAATACCAGTGGGAAGATTCAGCCTCCAGACTGAGCTCCTTCCTCAGCCCTGGTTTCTGGAAATAGGTGGGGAAAAGTCCCTTACTCATCCTTCATTCAGATTCAGTTAAAATGATCACACATCTGCCATGTGCCAGAATGTTCATCTCTATCTCGTTTTATTTGTGATGTGCTCTCCTGGCTCTTCACGTGGCTCCCTCCCTTCAATCAGGTCTCAGCTCACCTGCCAGCTTCTCAGAGAGGCCCTCCCTGAGCCCTCCTTCTAAAATAGCCCCATCTTGCCTCAGTACTTTTTATCCTAGCACTGATAACTCCCTGAGTGCATGTATTTGCTTCCTTGTTTATTGCCTGCCTCCCCAAGTCATCCATAAGCTCCATGAGGACAGGGACTCCATTTCTCTTGTTCACGGCTATATCCCAATGCCAGGAGTGGAGCCTAGCATCTCAAAACAAATGGAAAGAATGTATGAAATTTATGTAATTGTTTTTAAACTTTTTT
>PVKY010011500.1:0-12004 GCA_004027775.1 Bradypus variegatus
ACTACAGCTAAAATTTAACATGTCAGTGCAATTTATTGGAGATATAATACTGAAAATCGAGAATTATTGTTTTAGTGTTAGTAGCTTGCCTTTGATTAAAACTGTCACTTCTGGATAAAGTATGAATCGACAATCAGAACTACATCCTAGAGGCCATTCCGACAATGATAACATAAACAACTCTAAAGAGAAGCATGTTCTAATATTCTGCATAGTGTCCTTTGCTGCAATTCACTTTCATCCTAATGTGAAAGCATCGCTGCTATGTAGGTCAACATTCTATATAGCAGATTGAAACTTGAAAATTTAAATACGGTTGAGCATATGGCTATATAATAGTCTAATTTAAATGATTCAGACTTTTTACAAATATCAGTGTTATAACGTATTCAGGATACATGTGGTCAATGTGATGCCTATTCCAGAAGCTAATTACTGCAATTCAAGAATCAGATTTCCATGAAAGCTTATAACTGAATCTGAATCCAAATTCACCCAGAATTTACTGAGAGACTTGGCATAATTGTTAGGTATTATCACACATTATTTTCTTTAAACTTCACAACAGATATTAACTGTTAAAAGAGAGGAAAACAACTTTTCTTAAGACTTTAGATCAACGAAAACTTTGCTGGGCATGTGCTGACTGAAATGATACTTTGCTTTAACTGTTGTTTGTCTTTGCCAAAATAGAAAATTCAGGATCTCCTGGCCCAAGTAGTAGACTTTTGATAGGACAGGAACTAAAGAGCCCTAAATTGGTGCCTTTCAATCTGCAAAATTAGGTCTTAAATTCTATGTAAGAACTCCATCTACTGTCAATAAATGAAAACAAAACACTTCTTTTGAAAATCACTTAAATGTATATGATATGGTAAGGCAACTTGTGTGACACAACAGCAATTAAGACACAATCCTCCTAGCCTCAAGAATTTCACAATCTGCTATGGAAGGTGAGAGGCCAATAATAATCATCCATCTAGTGTTTTGAAGTGCTTACATAAATGTATCTCAAGACAAAAGATTAAGTGTGATAAGATAAATAAAAGCAAAATAGCCACAAGTGTCTGCAGAAAGGAGGGAGTACTCCTAACCAGCAGTTAGGGAGCTGGGATTATACAGGCAAAGCAGAGTGACGGACAATACAAAATTTAGTTATAGAACAAGGAGTAGAGCACTTTGTGACTGGAACAAAGAGTATTATTATGAAACAACTGAAGACAAGATTTAAAAGGTAGGTTAAGGCCTGAGCATGGATAACCTTGAGTGCCATGTCAAAAAATGTGATTTTACTTAATGACTTCTCAGCAATACAACTGTTCACTCCTCACCTTCCTGAAACACTCTTTAGTTATGAGTCATCAGATTCTCCTGGTATTCCTCATACCTCTCTGTCAGCGCCTTCCAAGTCTTTGTCTACTCTATTCTAAACCAGTGGTTTTCAAGGTGAGGTTCTTGTACCAGCAGCAAGCATCAGCATCACTGGGGAAGTTGGAAGAAATGGAAATTTTGGGCCCTGCCCTGACCTATTGAATCAAACTTGGGCGGTCAGGTTCAGTAAACCTTGTGATTTTCCAAGCCCTCCAAATGATTCTGATGCACACCATACTACACTGGAGTTCTTCAGTGAAACCCTTTCTTTTTTCATTTTACACTCTTCCTACATCCACTCTCTCCTGGGCCTTTAAATAACCACCACCAAATGTTCACCAATTAGCAGTATCTATCTCTCGCTGAGTTCCAGACCAAGTTCCTACTTGACATTTGCTCCCAGATATCTCAACTAAACATGCCTGGAACTATTGGAGATACCCAATCCCCCCCACCCCCACACACACCCACTCCCACAAATCTGTTCCTTCTATACTTTTTCCCATTTCAGTAAATGGCACCTCCGTCCAGGAGATGGCTCATTGTGGACACTTCCTACTACCCTTCCCCCCACCCAATTCACCACCAGGTTTTCCCATGCAAGTGTTCTAACATTCATCTCCATCTCCATTGTTGCCATCTTGACTAGTATATAGTAACCATCTAATTTGTACACCTCTCAACCGTTCCCCATATAGCAGTAACATGATCTCATGAAAAATCTAAATCAGAACACATCACTGACCTAACTAAAATCCTTCAATAGCTTACAATGGCATTTCAGATGAAACTTAAAATCCCGATCACCTCTCAAACACCATCTTGGTTCCCTCTTCTGTGTGATTCACTCATTTCAGTTCACAGATCTGGGCATCTTTCCTCATATTCTTCCCCATGCAGGACCTTCTCTCTGTGTGACATGCTCCATGCCACCCCTACCCTTGCACCATTAATTTTCTCATCCTTCAGATTTCTGCTAAAATATTAACAAGGTCTTCCTTGATCCCCTCCCCCCAATGGTAACTGAATCAGTATTTTCTCATAAAACTCTCTGCCTTCTCCTCTTAACACCTATCAAAATTGTTAACCACATTAATTGGTGATTTTTGTTTAACATTTGTCTTCCACACTAGACTACAAGCTCCATACAACCAGAAATATATCTCTTTTGTTCCCCACTGTATAAGTAGCACCTAGCACAGTTTCTGGCACACAAAAGGCATTTAATAAGTAGTTGGAGAGCAGTAACAGTTAATGACATTTTTGTTAAATCCTTTCTTCTCTAAAACTCAGTCCTCTCCCAGGAACTTTAAATTAAAAGAGAGGGGTTCTGCAAATGAGATCTCATGCTTAAATCCATCATTTTCCTACTATATTGCAAAATCAGATATACTTTACTACCTTCATGTAAAACTAACAAATAGTATCAGTTAATACCTAGCCTAAATTCACTCACCCTAATCTGAGCAGTTAACTCAAAGAGGGCTATTTTTACATAACTGTGTAGTAAACTCATGGCTTCCAATTATTGACAATGCCAACAAGCCCCATGCCCATTTGTTGTTAAGTATTACCCACCTCCCCATATTCACTCTATCATATTTATCCAGCTCCCATCATTTCATTACTTGATTATATCAACAAGTTGTCACTGTGTCTCTGTTCCCCATCTATTTTTGTCCATTTCCAACTTCTCATTATCAATCAACATTAAATTCCTCAGTCTAGCACTGACAGCCTTCTTTGGCAATGCATGTGATCAAAAAGCCAGTCCTATGTTAAATAAATTGTTTTAATAAGAACTCAGAAGGTTACATTGAATCATACATGCTTGACAATGTTTTGAAACTTGACACTGTGTCAAGCTAAAATTATATATGACTCCACCTCATTTCTACAGCCCAAACTTACGATTTGCTTAGCATACACTCCTGAAACCAAACCATTTTGAAAATAACCATGAAAATGCTTCACTATGTTATCAGCCCTCTCAAATTTGAGCCGGAACTAAAAAGGTGCATGTTGTTAGCATGGAACCATGTAATATTTTCAAACATATATTGTGCTTGCCTAGGAAGAAATTAAAACTATACAAAGCACATAATATATTTCAGAAAGGAAACTACTCCAACAGTTAGTTACAAAGCACAACCTAAGCATACTCCTGAGAATCTTTTATTTTTTAAAATAAAAAAGTATATATACATTACAGACAGAGAGACAGAAAGACAAACTGATTTATTGAAAAAACACTGCAGAGGTCTTTCTGAGCAAGCTACCTATGTTTGCGGCAGCATGGCAAAAGCACCTCAGGGCACAGCTTCCGCTGGTCCTGACCTTGTTTAAACAACACTGACCCAAAGCAGACAAAAAAAGTAAAATCTACCAAGTTTGTTTTTGATCTGTCTTAGCTTCTACCACTTTCCCACTCAGTGGTACCATTCTGCACAATTCAGCTACTCTAATGCCTTTTCACATGCACTTGGCCCAATCTTATAATCAGGCAGACGTATGTGTCAATTATTAATTGATCATGCTTGAATGTGAACCAACTTGTGCTTAAGCATCTTGTCTGACTGTAGCATTACTTATTTGGGAGGAAAGGGGATATTAATAATCTGAAATCAGAATAAAACTGTCAGGATCAAAAAGTAAACTGAATACAGTTACATTAATTCCAGTTGTGTACGTGCTAGAAAGAGAAGAAAGGCACAGGGGAAGAAAGCCTAGTCTTTGGTCTCCCCTCCAGAGAAAGCTTAAAACTTAATGGGGGGGAGGGGGGAGCACAGTTCTTTTTCCAAAAGGTTTTCTTCAACCATTGCTTCCTCTCTTGACTTCATTCTGTCCTGTTGTTACTCTATTCAAAGATTTCCCAAAACATATTTTGTTTCCTGTCATCATCTATAACAGGCATTTGATTACAGCCTTTTCCTAGAGAAAGGACAAATTTATAGGAAAAGTCAGTGGAACTCTAACAGTGACACTAGTGTCATTTTTTTTTCTGCTTTGGGTCAGTGTTATTTTTTATGATTTAGTGACGACTCCCCTTTTGAAATTCATTTCTATTTTCATTTCCTAAAGTCACTTATTTTTTATTGAAAATGACTGCTTAGAGTAGTAATAGCATTTCCTTAGCGCAATGATACAAGCTACCAATTCAAAATCTAGTTTGACGAAATGTCAATGTTTTCTATTAAATAAAAGGCCTTTCTGGGATTTAGTGAAACGAGTGAGTGCAACACTACCTAAGCTATACTTCTTCTTAAACCTACAACCCAATCTAAACCACCACTCAAAATTCATATATAATACAGAGCTAGGAAATTTCACAACATAGTAAATCTGTCTATCACGATGAATCACCATATAGTAATTCTTTTGGAAAGCTAATGATCCTCCTCTACCCACTTCTCCAAGGTTCAGGTAGGCTCATCACATCCAGGCCTGAATAAATCAAGATTTCTTTCTCTTTGCAATATTTTATATACAAAAATCTCCAAGTTTTTCTCTTGCTCTTCTTTGCTATGGTTTAGTTTGCTATTTCTCACTCTATGGTTTTCACACCAACATCTAAATGAGGGAGAACCAGAGCTACTTTCTTCTATTTCTTTTCTCTTAACTTTGGAACTTAAAAGGATCACTTCTCAACAGAAATACATTTTTATGATTTTTAAAGTACTCATTTGTAGTATCATTTTGCAATTTAAAAAAAACCCTCAAAATCAATGTAGCATGCAATAAACAAGAGAAAGTCTTTTCTATAAGCCAAATGTACAAGAAATACAAAGCTATGTGTAGGATCTCTCTCTTTTTTTAATGGAGTAAACTTTTTATAAGCAGACTTGTACCTGCTGTCACAACCTGGTAGAGAGAATGAAGGACAGATCACAAAACTTCACAAGGGTAAGCTAACCTGCTTTCATGTCTCCTTTTAAAGTACTACCACAGAGACCAACTGGAAGGTCATGCACAGGACCTTGTTTGAGAGAGAAGATTCTGAATAACAAAGATAGGGTTGCAAATTTACCTGCTCTCCCAAAGCAACCTGTTAACTAAATTTGGGGCAAAGTATCACCACACACACACACACACACACACACACACACACACACACACACACACTGCACAATGTTTTTCAACTAATGACAGAGCAAGAGCACACACACACACACACACATACACACATTGTTTTTCAACTAATGACAGAGCAAGAGCAAACCAAGACTCCAGGACTAGGAGCTGCAGGGTCCTGTGCCCTGCGGCGCGGGTGTAGACTAGGAAGAGAAGCCAACGCATGACACCCGCCTGAACCACAGCTGGAGCGGGGTCTCAATCTTGCAGGATCTGACCCGCTAATGAGTCACTGGTCCAATCATGACACCACATCACTCGCTAGGACGTTTTCTATTTATTTCCTCGCGTCATGAATGACAGAAAATGATTTAAACTCGTAATGAGAGAACCGGGCACTGATCACAGCTGCCAGCGGAGAAAAAAAAAAGCCAGCTTAAGGACGAAAGCCCAAGCTACTTAAGAGACCCCTCTGGCTCACAAGTGGAGTCAGAAAGAGAAAGAAGAGTGAGCCAGGAGCGCGAGGAGAAAAGTGGCCGAGGACCCGCGAAGTCACCGACACACCCCAGCCCTCCCTCATCTGCCTCCCCGAGCCTCCCCGGTGCCCGTACCTTCGGCCAACGACTCCTCCAGGGTGACCTGGTAGCGTCCAACCGCGAACACCCGGACCCCCACGGTGGAGCCACCAGAGCCGGAGCCGGAGCCGGCGCCGGCTACCACAACACCCGCCGGGCCGCCGCCGCCGCCGCCGCCCTCGGACTTGGGCATCCGGGAGAACTTCTTCATGGTCCCGCCGGCGCGCTGAAGAGAGCGGAGCGCCCACGAGAGCGAGGGCTAGCCCCAGTCCGGCGCCCGGCCAAGCGTCCAGGAGGGGTCGTCGCTCCTCACACGTCCGAGGGTCCGCGCGCGCTGCGGGCCGCCGAGCCTCGCATTCCGCCCCGTACAGCACACAGCCCCGGCCCGGCCGCCTGCTCCGCAGCTTCGCTGCAGTTAGTCTGCTCCCGCAGAGGTTGGCGGGGAGGGCGGGGACGGCGGGAGAGGCGCGAAGGGGCGGGCCCAAGTGCGGGGGCGACGCCGCCTCCTCCTCGAGTGCCCCGGGCGCCCCCGCCGCCTCGAGAAGCGCTAGGATCCCGAGCCCAGGAGAAGGGAAGGAGACAGCGCGAACCAGAAGGGGCGGGGCGACCGACCCCTGCGGGGAGTGGGCTGGACCTTTCGGGCCGCACACCCTCAGGACTGCAGCCCGCGGCGTCTCCGCCGCCGCCGGAGCTGAACCCGCACCGCCCGCCACTGGCGGCTGCTGGCAACGCGGCGCCACTGCCAACCGCTCACTGAGGCCGGGCGCCCCACGCAGGCGCGTTGCTGGAGCCGCCGGAAGTGACGGTTCCGAGTCTTGTCACGTGGACGGGGAGCGGAGAAGATGATTGTGGGGGGTTGAGGACAAGGGCGAGGTCCGGGGTCCTGGCCACCAGGGATCGGGTCAAACTGTAGGGCCCGACTTCTCGCAGGGGCTTGGCCCGGGGACCGGTTTTCTTGCCACCGGTACAGCGAATCTGCCGTCTCGACTGGGAATTGGTATGTCATTCTGGAGGCTTAAAAATGCCGCTAATAACTTACCCTCCACCAAGGAACTTTGTCGCTTCACTCCTCCAGGCCCTGAGAATCTTCTGCCTCTCACCCCCTCTGAGCGTGGGAGATGGAAGCAGCATAGAACTAGAACGGATTCCAGCAACCCGACTTCTAAAGCCACGGTATCGTCGCTCTCTAGCAGACGCTTGTGCTGGAAAGCGTTTTGCAGTGTATGAATACCTGGGAGTAGTTTAAAATCCCATGTGTGCTATCCTGCAACCGTGTGAGGTATTCAGAACAGGTATAAAGTCCGCTTTGCAGACCATTCATCACCTTTGGCTAAAAGTTAACCGATTCCCCCAAGGTCACAGCTGGCTTGTGGTAGAGCTGGGACTATAACGTCCATCCTTTTATTTCTAGTTCTGTGCTTTTGCCCATTCTGAAAAGTAGGTTAGGATCAAAGTGTCGAGAACCTTGCAAAACAGGAAGGTTTAGGACAATTTGGAACCAAAAACAGCCATTGAGGTTTCCCCACCCAAAAAGTGATCTGCTTATTTAAAAAAATAAAAAAGCCCCGATGTATCAACTTCGTAAACTCGGCAGGAGTCTCGGTGCCTGCAAGGGTGAGGCAGGCAATACGAAAACGAGAAAGAAGCTGGGAGCAATACATTGGGGAATGGCAGAGACTGGCAAAATCTTTCCCCAGTTCCAATTTAATTTTCTGCATACAAATACAGGCCCACTGTGGCCAGAGGTTCAAATTCCTTAAGGGAAGTATTTCCCGAAATTTTAAACATGTAGGATGAATAAATCTGCATGATTCCTAATGCTCTTTCTGTGGAAGTAGAGGAATATGATTCTATTCCTTTCCAATCCCCACCTTCCCCACCCCACTCTCTTCACCGCCCCCCACCCCCCACCCCTGTTTCTTTATCTAGCTTAGATACAGACAGAAACCTTAGAAAACCTGCTTAGGTAGAAGAGACTTTGACTTTAAAATCCCCTTTTCTTTCGTCCCATTTACTATTTGAACAAAAGCTGTTTTTGCAGACACTAAAACAGTACTGTGGAATTAGACATTTCTGCTGCATAACCCACTAAGCTAAGTTTTTCATCCAGAGAACTGACCTTTAATACAAGCCAGCTCTGTGGACGTCTGACTATTTATCAGATGACTGATGTGGCCTGACAATTGGGGATTTCCATTTAGAAATAAGCTGACCATTTTCCTTACTATGGGGATTCACTGTGGAGTCTCATTCCTGCAACATTTGAATTATATTTTCTAGCAGAATAATGGAGAAATTTAATCATTTCATGCAATTCAAAACTGCAATTCAAAAGCCTAACATAAAAAGTTGGAGCTTAATACAATTTCACCAGAACCCAACACAGCAGGAATAAAGAATGAAATAAAATCTTTTCTAAAATGTGCCAATGCAACCTGATTTCTGATATTGAAGTTTATAATTAAAGTTTAGGGCTCCTCTCAAAATTAGGTAAAACCAAGCAATGTTCTTTAATTTTTTACCAAACATAATAAAATTTTAATATCCTCTGGTCATCACAGAATGGTAATGCCACAATAGCCTATGACAGCCAATAACCAACATTACATTGCTAAGAATGCCTAAAACATTTATTGCTAAAAACAAAAGAATGTGAAGCATTTAATAAACATTTTTCATGTTAAAAGGTGTTGATAACTATTGTCAAATTGTATCCTCCCAGCATCCTTGTGAATTAAGAATAAGAATCCTTAACCAAATTGTAGACAGAAATTGACATATTAAGGGCAGACTGATAATCAGTAGGAAAGAAAAATCTTTTAGTTTTGCACTCACTGTTAGATCATGGCTGTGTAAGAACACTAATTTGCCTCCCTTTTGGAAAATCTCAAGGGAGGAAAAACAAAACATGGATAATGTAGATTCTGACATCTTAACTCTGACATTGATGTGACACAATAAAAACAGATTTGGGCAGTTAGTAAAGATAAATTAAAATTGCACTTCCATCTTTTTATAGATATCACAACCTTTCAAATGTTTATAGTTGTATTACTATCAAAATAATTGGTAACTAGCCACATAATAAAGACTTTTTTTTTAATCTAAATAGATTGCTTTACATTGCAAAATTTCATATTATTCTTGCAAAGTCATGGTAACTAAAAGATTTTGAAATACTTAAACAGAATTCTGACAGTGAAGAGAAATTAATATCATATTTTTTGTTTTCTACTTGAAAACTATAACCCTTGTAACTTTTAACCCCCATCTGCTTTGCATTAGGGTGGTTCTCAAAGACATGTGGAATGCGAAAGACTGACAGATCAAACTATGCTTATCCCAAAAGGCTTATTCCAATGCCATTACCTTGATAAGTCATCTCTTCCAATACCTGATTAATCATTTTCCTTCTTTTCCTTTTTCTTTTGATAATGTATCTTCTATCATTATTAGCCTCACTATGTTTAACTATTAGGAATAATTATTCTCTCTGCCTAAAGTTATTACATTATACCTTGTTAAATGTCTGTATATTTTCTTTCCAAAAAAGTAAAAGTTTTCAAGTCCACTAAAAGGATATATACATGTCTCTGTTATTAAATGATTTTTCAATATCACTGATACTTATATCCTCTGTTAAAACTACACATCATCCCTGTAATGTAAAAATTTATATATACTTCTATGAAAAATCAATCTGATTGTATAGATTAGAATACTAAGCTGTTCACAAATATTCTTAACAGGAGAAATGATTTGTTTGACATGAAATACCTTTCTACAATAGAATTTGCCTGTAACTTGACCACGCTTTTAAAAAAGGCTACAGGAGATAGATAACTTCACCACCAAGACAGGCACTTTTATCCCCACACAGCTGAATGGAGGAGCCTCCGCCACCAGGAGCAGAACAGCAGCCTCGTGCCTCTTTGCAGGGGTAATTTCCTGCCTAGAGAAGTGTTTGTCCTCAGTGGGATAACAGTCACATTCTGATGTGTTCTGCCCTGCCTACTGTCCTCTTTTTGATAGCCTTTATATTTTCTCTTATTGCCAGCCTACTACCCTGCTTTTTATAAAACTTTAGCAGAATGTAAAATAAGAACTAACTTGTTAGGCATTTGGGATGTGCCAGAGTGGTTTTAAAGTGCTTTCCATATATTAACTCAGTTAATTTTCAAAACACCACTGTGAGATAGATTCTATTATTATTCCTACTTTATAGATGACAATACTGACAGGCAGATTAGATTACAAGTCCAAGGTCCTGTGGTCTGTAACAGGGTTCAAAACCAGGTAGCATGATTCTGTGGCCCATGTTCTTAACCACTACAGCCTACAGACTTTCCTTGAAAACACGTAATAAATGATAAGACTACAGTCTGAGATGGTAAGGTGCCCGTCTATGCTCTCTTGCCACGCCACTCACCTAATTTGAGTGTGCTTGCAAGGACTCAGAGATCCCAACTGTAACAAGTGAGATTATCTTTAATTTCTGATTAACCAAGTACTTTTTTTAATTTAACAAATATTTACTGAATATATGCAATGGGTAAAGCACTGGATTGTCGGTGGCTAGGAGAGGAAAAGTTGAATACAGTTTCAAACAGTTTACACTCTTGGGAGGAGGTGGGATATAAGTATGTTCACAAGCATATAAGAGAGAAAAATGGGCAGATTGGGAAAGGAGTTAGGATTGAATGATCTCCATTCAGAAATGATGAGCCCTAAGGATGTGCTGTTATGGCTGATTGTCTTCAGATTTCATCCTGGCAATATGGTTAATGTTATGATCTTAGAAACTTGCGGTGACAGAGAAGGAATTCTTTAGGGTTTGATGAGTAGCTCCATGGGAAAATACTGAATTCCTCCCCAATGTATTGAACCATTATCCAGAATTGATGCTGACTCTCCATATCCACAATATTCACGTATATACATGCAAAAATCTATTTAATGGAAAGAGAGGAAGAAAAGATTGAAGCTAAATTCAGCTTTTGTGTCAATTATTTATAAAATTTATATCTTGTTTTACTCAGACTTACACTAACTGTGGTAGAGACATGCACATTGTTCTAGGCATTTGTCTAAACCAAAGAACTCATGCAGTTATGATAAGAATCATGGTATTTCAGAGCTGGGAGGAGATTTAGCAGATGATCTAATCAAAAGGAGAAACCGATACAAAGAGGAAGGGATGGAAACATTTATTAAGTACTTAGTATGCCTCAGGCATTGTGCTTAGCACTCTATATATGTTACCTTATTTAATCCTCTACACAACCTGTGAAGTGGATATCATTTCCCACACCTTGCAACTCTCTCCCTGCAACTACCTGGAGACAACTTCATGTCTTACCAAGTTATTCTTACCCAGTGCCTTTAATCTACAGATCATTCAGATTAGAATGTCTTGTTCTTTCTCACAATCACCTGACCCAATCAGTGACTTAGTGGAACTTCAGGGCCACTTGCCCACAAAAGTTCTTGACTGCTGCTGTCTGCCAGTCCTGGTTGGAATGGACTGATTCCTCATTTATACCCCACACTATGTTTTACAGATTTCCAGAGCCACACTTAATTACAGGGACAGCCTTACATGATTGTTTCCCTTTACTTCATTGTACGAGGCTTAAGGGAAGGGACAGTCATTATTTAAAAACCCAGTGGCAAGCAACGTGTTTGACATTTAGTGAGTAGTGAACAAATGATGGCTGAGTAAATGAATGAATGAATTAGCCAAAAATCTAGTAAGTAAAATCTGGTAAGGTTTAGAGTTGGGGGATTGAGACCAGGCTCAAATCTCAGGTCTGTCTGAAACCCCAAGCCTAGCTGTGCCTGAGTTTTGGTCATATGTAAAATAGGAATACTCTGTATTTTGTTTGGAGAGATTTTGTTTTTGGTGTAGTTGATTTTGTATTTGTTTTTTGATGTGAAAGCTAGGATGTGATGTGATTAAGATAATGTATAAAAAATACCAAGCACAG
>PVKY010011501.1:0-12000 GCA_004027775.1 Bradypus variegatus
GGGGGGGCTGGAACTTTAAATACTGTAACGTTTAAGTAAAGACGGTCTACCGTGTGCAGAGGCCCAGGAGCGCACCTGGGTCTGAACAGGCTCGCTCTGGCCGTGAAGGGGGAGCTGCAAGGGGAGCCGTGCAGGGGGTCCCCGGGCTGAGCTTGCCCTGGTGATGGGGAGGGCGTCTGGGTTCTGTGTGTTGGATGTGGGGAGCGGGGTGTCGGGGAAGGAGCACAGAGGAGCTGCCTCGGGCGTGTGGGGGATGGAGCTGCGGTTGCTGACGCGGGAGGCGGCGGGACCCACCTTGAGGCTGGAGCGGTGGCGTCAGGACAGGTGTGGCAGGTGACAGGTGCGGCAGGTGACAGGTGTGGCAGGTGAAGTGGCGGCAGCTCCGTCTCCGTCGATCCCGCAGTCAAGGCGGAAAAGCAGCGTGGCGGCGCCTTCCCATCGTCCCCCCTCCCCCGGCCCCACCTACCTGGCTGCCCCGCAGCCTCGCCACACCTGGAGCTCATTGTTCTTGGCGGCGCCCCTCCCCCTCCGCAAACCACCAATGGACTCTACTCCCTGCAGCGCGTCCCGCACCACCACCCACTCCCCCACCCCCCGCGCGAGGGGCCCTGCACTCATGCACGAGTGCACACCTGGCCCTGGGAGCCGGGGGTGTGGATGCCCCACCCTGCGGGAGGCCAGGCCTGGGGCCAAGAGGCAGGAGTGAGGAGAGGGTGAAGAGGGCGCTGCCTCCGAGGCGGTGGGCTGATTCCAGGCGGGTCTCACCCAGGTGCTGCAGGACCCCCTGCTCTGCGATGTACCCTCCCAGGTGGGTGGGGGTTTTCCCCTCCAGGAGAGCCTCGGGGGGCGCCGACCTCCCCGTCCAGGTGCTGACGGGGCCGCTGAGCCCGAGGCCTGAGAAGGGCGCCTCCGGGCACTAGCTACGTCCTGACAACCCGCCTGCTGCTCAGCTTAGGTCCACCCGGCCCCTGCCATGTCCAGGTTCATGGAGACCCCGGGAGCTGAAAGGAGCCCGTGAAAATGTTTTCAGAAGGGGCCCGAGACCACCGGATCCCGGCAGGGCTGGCTGCTGCCCAGGAGGCACCGCACCAAGGCCTCCCTGCAGGAGCCGGGGGTGCGGGGTCTGCGGAGTCCTAGCAGGTCTCAGAGGCTGGGCCGGGAAGGGCCTCCCCGTTAGCAGGGTCTGGTTCAGGCCACTGAGTGGGACTTTGAAGATTACCCACAGGCTCATCCTCTGAGCGGTCCCCGGGATTCCCCCAGAATCTTCCCTGAGCCTCCCAGGGGGGCTGGTACATGACGGGACTTGAAAATCCTCAGGATGGTCCCACAACCGAGAAGCTACAACCAGGATCCAGACCAGACCTGCGGGCCTGGGGGACACCAGATCTCCTGCTCCAAGTCGGACTCCAGTGGTTTCCATCACCCAACATGAACATGGGAAGGTTTTGCGATGCATCATATGCCCTCAGATCCTGAAAAGGGGTTTGGAATACACTCCACCCCCAAAAAAAAAATTGCAAGTGTGACTGGAAATTTCTGGAGGCTTATCTGTTGACTTAGAAATTTCGGGGCACAGTCATAGAGGGCACAGAGACCAATCGACTTTCAGGTGAGAAAGTTTTATTCGAGCAGCAGGGTGGGGGTTGGAAGGAAAAGTGCCATCAGAGTGGCAGGGTCTGAAGTCAAGCTTCAGCCCACTTGAGACAAAGGGAGAGCTGCATTTACACTTTTTCTTAGGGGGTGGTCAGGTGTGAGAGATGGATGGAGATTTAGCTGGTGGGCCGAGTGGTGACTGGACCCGGAGGTCTGCCAGGGTGGGAATTGAGAAGGAATGGCACAGAGCCAATGGGTCAGTGTGTAGTGCTGGAATGTATATAGCTGGGGGAAGGGGGTCTTTGGGCAGGATGCAGTGGCCATGGCGTGTTATTCTGGCCACAGGAAGTTTTGCACAAAAGGCTTGTCGAATGTGCCATTTGTGAAAGCCTGCATTTAGAGTGTAATTTTCCAACATTGACCTGGTGAGCAATCTAAGTTGCATATGAGATCCCTTCCTCAATGTCCACAGACCCGGTTCCTGCATCCAATGTCAGGGGAACAACCTATAGACAGGCTCATATGGGAGTGGATCCCTCCAGAAGTGAATTTAGATAATTTGAGGAAAAGTATTTGCAACCATCACCCTGACCCTGACCTTAGCTTTAACCCTAACCCTTACTTAACTGTAATAAGAAACCAAATGCTAATTTTCAGTGCTCACCATAATCCTACATTTTCCATGTATATATTGGCTAATCTTTAGTTTTACTCTTATCCAACTCATAACCTCTAAGACCAACCTCAACCCTGAGTCTAAAGTCAATTCTCTCTACTAACCTTTAATTCTAACTTCTAAACTGTAAACCTAATCCAAAGTTATGATCATCCCAAACCTCATCCATTTCCTATCTGACTCTCAATTCCAACCACAACAGTAAACCTAACTTGAACCCAAACTCTAGCCCAACCACAATCCCAATGAGAGTCTACCCTGGGTCATTCAGACCAAATGTGAGCTCTAACCCTAAACCTGATTCTCAACCTGATCCCATTATTCCAGGGTAAACAGGGTCCAAAGGCAAGTTTCTTGTGTTATAGTTTTCTACTGAGCTCACAATTAAACCTCACTCAATGTGCAAATCCTGCCCCCACCACACACTAGGATGGACCCATTCTCTAGTGTGAAACTGTTACATACCCTAGAAAAGCCATGTTCTTTTAATCCAATCTTTTGGGTACAGACTTACTGTGGGTTGGACATTTTGATTGGGTTGTTTCCATGGAGATGTGCCCCCCCCTTCAAGGTGGGTCTTAATTACTTTACTGGAGTCCTTAAGAGAGTTCAGGGAGAAAGAGAGAGAGCTCAGAGCCAACAAAGAGCCAGATGCCTGTAGATGCAGACAGAAAGACATCTGGGGGTGCTGAACACACCGTAGAGATGAAGCCCAGAGTTTGCCCCAGAAAAGCTTAGTGAGAACCCAGACACTCTTAGAGAGACAATGCTCAGAGACATTTTGGAGACAGCAGCCAAAACCAGAACCAGGAGAGAAGCTAAGAGATGAAATCCAGAGTTTGCCCCTGGGAGAAGCTAAGAGAGAAGCTGAGACAGAAGCCCAGAGACATTTTGGAGAAATCCATGGAAACCTGGGAGAGGCCCAGCAGACTCCGGCCACGTGCCTTCCCATGTGACAGAGGAATCCTAGATGCCATTGTCCTTTCTTCAGAAAAGGTTTTGTCCTATTGATGCCTTAATTGAGGCCTTTTCATGGCCTTAGAACTGTAAATTTGTAAATTAATAACCCACCCCCCGTCAAAGCCAACCCATATCTGGTATTTTGTATTTCAGCAGCTTTAGCAAACTGGAACACCGTGTCATCACCCACCAGTCCCTGAAGACATACCACCCAGCAGCATGGTGGATTTCTGTTTCTGATTTTTTGCTAAGTTTTTATTTTAATCCAAGGACTTTGCTTCATACAAAATGTCATTGTAGAAACAATAGCAGAATTCAAAGTTTGGTTGATAAATAGCATTCAGGCAGCAAACTAGTCAATCAGAATTTTTTCAAGTAAGTCCCAGTTGAGTTGAATGGTTGGGGCTTCTTTTTTTGAAACACTGTTCTTAAATATAAAGTTTTGCAACAAACCGGCCATTTATATCAAATATAATTAAAAATTAACAAATGAAGAATACATTGTATCAAAAGTACAAAGATACATTTTCATGCACATACTTGTATATATGTGTATATGTAAATATTTTACATGCACACGCAACTTGTTCAAACTACAGCCCCTGCTTGAACGGTTTCAGATGCAGAGAACTGGTTGATGCATTTCAAATTTGGCAAGTCACTGTGGGATTTCAGGTGAAACAAGATAGCTTGAGAAGAGACAGGAACAAAACCCACAGTCAGGAAAATAAGACAGAATATGTCCTTTTCCCCTCTCCCTACAATTCCCACTGTTTCCAATCCCTAGAAGAATTCAGACAGGCCAGTGAGGCTGTGTGGGTCCAGGAAAGAGGAGTCTCGACCCAACACAGCCCGGGGAGAAGTGGCTGTGCTTCAGAGTGGAGACACTAGACACCCAAAACAGTGAGGGCGTGGGGCAGGGTGAGGAAACCAGAGATAACCCATCAGAACCAAAACACACCTCCTTCTACTCTGCCACGCGAGCACAGCGCTCATGTGCAGTCAGACTCCTGTTGGGCTTTATCCTGTCGGAATCAAATGCTGCTACGGCTCCAGTTTCCACGTGCTGTGAATCACGTAAGGAAAGGGTATGAAAGCCCTGTCACAGGCTGAAACCCAGAACCCCTGGTGGCCTCATTTCGTTCTGATGGTGCGTGTGTCTCCTTTTGCACAGTCCTGAGGGTTAAGGATGTCCGCACACCTGAACATACCTCACACACCTACACCTTGCAGATCCTGTGCAAGGGCCCCATGCACAAGGTGTCTTTTGGGAAACTCAGGGGGCAAAAGCCATTCACAACATTACAGCAATCCAGAAAAGAGTTCGTCTGAAATGTCAAAATCTGGAGGACACCACAGACTCCGCCAGCTGAGTGTCCTTTTCCTAGTGCGAGGAGGGTCACCCGGCATTTCCTGGGACCTGGCCCGTGGGGCTGGTCTCACCTGCCTCTCTTCCTCGTCCGTGCCTGGGGCCACCGCGGAGCTCTGGGTGCCCTGACCTCAGTGAGGCCATGGGGGTTTCTCCCCAAGGACCCCCTGCTCTAAGTTCCTGCCTCTCGCCTTCCCCACTGCCCTCCTCCTGCTCAGGCCGACCCTCCCACGAGGGCCCCACACCCAACACGCCCAGCCCGAGCTCTCATCTCCGCCAGTCTCTTCCCTCTCTGGGGCCTCACGTGAAAGGAAACGCAGTTCCACACACGGCAGAGATCGTGCCCTTCTTTCCTGGGAATCACACACGGAAGGGGCCAGAAATGCCCCTGCTGAGTGGCAGTCCCTGCCCATGCCGGCTGGGGGTTTAAGTGAAGTCCAGATAGGAGTACAGGTGGGTTGAGATGGAGAAGCATCTGCTCAGACTTTCAACTTATGAGGCCTCTGGGTGCCTGAAGGCAGAGCTTTCATTTACTAGTCATGACCACTCAGAAGCAGAAAATGAGAATTCACCTTGACTCCTGGATTTGATTGTCTTTTTGACTCTGGAAAGAGCTTCACTTTATTCAGGTCCTTTCCCTCCAAAATTTCCTTCCTCTTCTATCGTTCTCACTTCCCTTCTCTCTTTATTTCTCATGTATTTTAGAAGCCCCCTTGAGGAACTGGGGAACAAGGTGGAAATATTAAGCTTCCCCACCTGGTGAATTCCTGATATTCTCATAAGCATTGGGGACTACCAATTTAATGGGACAAGTCCTTGATCTTGGGGCTTGCCCTTATGAAACATATTCCTTCAAAAGAGAAGCTAAGCTTACTTATTATTCCTGAGTCACTCCCAGAGAACCTCTTTTGTTGCTCATATGTGGCCTCTCAAAGCCATCTCTGTAGGTAAACTCACTGACTTCCCCCCATGTGGGACTGACTCCCAGAGCGTAAATCTCCCTGGTAATGTGCAACATGCCTCCTGGGGATGGGCCTGGCCCTTATGTCATGGGATTGAGAAAGCCTTCTTGGACCAAAATAGGGAAGAGAAATGACACAAAATACAGTTTCAGTGACTGAGAAATTTCAAATAGAGGCAAGAGGTCATTCTGGAGGTTATTCTTATGCACTATATAGATATTCCTTTTTAGTTAGAAGTGTATTAGAATAGCTAAAAGGAAATATCTGAAACTGTTGAACTGTAATCCAGTACTCTTGATTCTTGAAGATGAGTATATAATTACATAGCTCTTAAGGTGTGACTGTGTAATTGTGAAAGCCTTGAGACTGACACTCTCTTTATCTAGTGTATTGACAGATGAGTAAGAAAACAAAGACAAAAAATAAATAAATAATAGGGAGCATAAAGGGTATAGGATGTTTTGGGTGTTCTTTTTCTGTTTTTATTCTAACCTTTTTTTTTTTGGAGTAATGAAATTGTTCAAGAATTGCTTGTCATGATGAATGCATAACTATGCTGTTACTAGTGCGCTGGGGCAACAGTGCTCCAGGTTCAGGACTCTCACCACAGAAATGATTCAGAGATGAGAGAGGCCAGTAGGAATAAGTAGTAATGTTTATTAAAGAAAAAAAAAAAGAAGATGTGTTAAAAAGATTATGTGGGCATCTTCAAGAAAGAAGCATGCACTGACTGGGAGTAGGTTGGTTTGTTATACAGGGAAGTTTTACTGTGATCTTCTTATGTTGACCCTTGAACGACTGGTGCCTTCTTTGTTGTAGGAGGAGATAGCTATCACAGTGACCAGAAATTGTGACCTGGCCTTGCATATCTAAAATTTATCTTGGGGCAGATGTTTAACAACCTTTATGACCTCATGTTTTTGTCATTAACTGAGTATTTTCTTTGGCCCCATGATTTTACAGGTGTTTATGGTTTGGGAGGCTTCAGAGCTTTAGAGGAAATTTTGTCTCCATGAAGTCTGCAGCTGAAGATTTGCAGGTTTACAGTAACTCTTTCAAAACTGAATAGAAGACCAGGGACCACAGCCTTGATGCCCTATTCTATCCTGCCTCAATATGATGATAATGAGTATTGATTGTACACTTTGGATGATTATCCGGTATGTGAATATATCTCAATAAAATTGCATAAAAAGTGCTTTCCTTTTATGTTTAGAATGCTGAAAATATTAAAATACAAAAGTAAGATAATAATTACCCCTATTTCCACCATCCAGAATTGTTATTAATATTTTGTCATATTTGCTCCCAGCCTTTATTAAAATAAATAAATTAAAAATAAGATAAAGCTGTTTAAATATAACCAGGCTGAGTTCCCTTTCCTTTTCTTCCCCAAAGGAAATCATTATTGTGTATTTAGTATATTTCCAGTCTATTTGTAATATTCTATATTATGTGTATATTTGAATATACAAGTATTGATTTGTGTTTTGTTTTTACATGTATATAGATTGTATCATATGTTGAGCAATTTCCTTTTCACTCAGAATTATGTTTCTAAGATATCTCCAAACATATATATGAAATGACTGGATCATAAAATTATGTGCATTTGTAATGTACTAGATAAGGGGTTGACAAACTTCTGTAAAGGGCTAGATAGTAATTATTTATGGTCTCTGTCACAACTACTGAACTCTGCTATTGGAGAATGAAAGACATAGAAACTACCCAAAGGAATGCTGTGGTTGTGTTCCAATAAAACTTTATTAATAGGCAGTTAGCATAGATTTGGTCTCCAGGCTGTACTTTGTGGACCCCTATGTTAGTTGCTGCCAAGCTACTTCCCAGCATGAAAACAGAGTGGGTTTTTAAGGCTTAGAATGAATCCACCAAGCAGATAAGACTGGTCATTAATATGTATGTGGCAAGGAAATGCAATGGCAGGCATTTCATGTAGAGGTATCTGCTTATGGAAAGGGGACAGGAAGATAACATATTTTGGATTGCAGTGGGCACCATGTACTCAGAAGGGAGAAATGAAAGGTGACACGTCATGCAGTGAAGCTGGAGAGTTGGGCTATAACCATATCAGGACTATGAAGCTTGGATTTTATCCTGCAGGTGAATAAATTTTATTCATTGGAAGGAAAAGTTAAGATATGTGCTTTAAACAGATCACTCTGGTTACAGAGAGGAAAATAGATTGGAGAGAAGAAAGACTGTAGGCATGGAAACCAATTATAAGGCGTTGAAATAGTCCAGGAGAGAAATGACAAACAGCTGAAGTAGGGCAATGATAACAGGGAAGGAGAGGAGAATGAGTTTTAGAAATATTTAGATATTTAGCAAGATTTACCCTAAGTGTTCTATTTGCTAATGCTGCCAGAATGCAAAGTACCAGAAATGGATTGGCTTTTATTAAGAGGGTTTATTTGGTTACCAAGTTACAGTCTTAAGGCCATAAAAGCATCTAAGCTAAGGCATCAACCATGGGGCACCTTCATAGAAAAATGGCCAATGGCATCTGAAAAACCTCTGTTAGCTCAGAAGGTACATGGCTGTCATCTGCTTGCTCCCAGGCTGTGTTTCAAAATGGCATT
The DNA here is from genome assembly GCA_004027775.1 of Bradypus variegatus. Taxonomy (NCBI): domain Eukaryota; kingdom Metazoa; phylum Chordata; class Mammalia; order Pilosa; family Bradypodidae; genus Bradypus; species Bradypus variegatus. Next base: position 8,164 of record PVKY010011501.1, read on the forward strand.
CTCCAAAATGTTGCTCTTAGGTTGTTTTGTCCTCTCTTAGCTGCAGCTCCTCTTCAAAATGTCACTCTCAGTTGCTCTGAGTTCCTTCTGTTTGTCAGCTGTTTTATATGGCTCCAGTGATTTAACTCAGACTCACCTTGAATGGGTGGGGTAACACCTCCATGGAAATTATCCAATCAAAAGTATCTCCCACAGTTGAGTAAGTCACATCTCCATGGAAACACTCAAAGGATTCCAATCTAATCAACACTAATGCATCTGCCCCACAAGATTACATTTAGGAAGATGGCTTTTTCTGGGGGACATAATATATACAAGCCAGCACACTAAGATAGGGAATATGGGAGATACTGCAGATAAGGAAGAGAAAATAATTAATACAAAAATAGAGAAAATTCCAAGATAGGACTTAAGATTTCATGGAGAAAATGCTATTTGGGCTAGGTTTAGAAAGATAAAATCAGCAACAAAGGCTGTGGGAGGGAGAATATGGGACAAAAAATTGGTGGAAAGAAACACCAGGGCAAAAGCATGGAGGGGTGAAGATACAAGGTGCATTTGGGGACCATAGGTTAGTTATGTGTGTCCAACATGCACAGGTAAGACATGGCATTGAGGGGGCAGACTAGAAACAAGGGCTGAAATGAGAGTTAAGCACCTTCAGTGTCCAGCTAAGGTGTTGCAACTTGATGTGAGGGGCAAATGAGAGCCATTGAAATGTGTAATTTGTATTTGTGGTGTACCAGATGCTGTCCAATTGCTCTCCAGAGTGGAATGAAAGTGGAAGTGAGGAGAGATGCAAACAAATATATGTTTTAGAAATATTTCTGTGGTGGTTTGGAACCGTATATGCCCCAGAAAATCATGTTCTTAAAGCTAAGCCATTCTTGTGGGTGTAAACCTGTTGTAAGTAGGTTTTCATGAGGTTACTTCAATTAAGGCAAGGCCCAGGTGGGTCTTGATCTTCTTACTGTAGTCCTTTAAAAATGGGATGGATATAGGGAGAGAGAAAGCCATAGAAGCAAGAAGTTGAAAACAGTGAAACCTGGAAGAGAAGGCTGGGACCAGCAATCACCATGTGCCTTGCCGTGAGGCAGAGGAGCAAAGGATCAGTGGCAGCCGGTCTTCAGGAAGACAGTATTGCCTTGATGATGCCTTGATTTGGACATTCTCACAGCCTCAAAACTATAAGCATGTAAGCTAATAAATTCCTTTTTATAAAAGCCAACTAACCCATTTTATGGTTTCTGCTTTCAGCAGCCTAGCAAACTAAAACAATTACTATTACAACACTCTGACTCAGAAATAATAAGTAAGCTTAGCTTCTCTTTTGAAGGAATATGTTTCATAAGGGCAAGCCCCAAGGTCAAGGGTTTGTCCCGTTAAATTGGTAGTCCTCAATGCTTATGAGAATATCAGGAATTCACCAGGTGGGGAAGCTTAATATTTCCACCTTGTTCCCCAGTTCCTCAAGGGGGCTTCTAAAATACCTTTCAATATCTGCCCAGATTACTCTGGGATGTATCAGGGCATCTCACTGATCTGTAAACAAATTAAGATCTCATTCCCTATTCAAGGTACCATGTAATTATGGCGTTCAAATAAACTTACCACACAAGTTAAATTATATAGTGTGCTACTGAAAATATAAATTTTGAACCAAACAGACATCTCTTACTTTGGTCTGATACAGTTGAAGTTTTAAAACACCGTAAACATTGCCTTTTACTATTTAGTCTGATTTGTCTTAGTTCTAACCAGATCAGCTTCATTCACATCTCTGATTGAAATCTGATCTCTTTTTCAGCTTTTTAAACAGTTGCTCTATGGGGTAATACTGACTTTCATAGCTGAAGAACTCCAGCTCTGAGTTTTACGTGGTACAGATACCCAGAGTTCCAGGAAATGACCAGGTTATACACAAAGAGCCCATCATCTCAGAATTTAGTAACAACCATAATAACTCAGGAATAGATGTGACTGCTGTAAGAGCTTACAATCTGGGAACATTTACAATAAGCTTTCCCCTGATAACCTGTGCTCTCAAATTCAATTCTTATAGTTTGCACATTATAGTTAGTCCATATTAGTGAGGCATTATAATACTTGTCTTTTCATTCCTGGCTTATTTCACTCAACATACTGTCCTCAAGTTTCATGCATCTGGTTGCATGCCTCACAACTTCATTTCTTCTTGCAGCTGCGCAGTATTTCACTGTGTGCATACACCACAGTTTGCCCTTTTGGTCATAAGTCAATGTACTCTTAGGCCACCTCATCCATTGCAAATCATGAATACTGCCACCATACACACCAGTGTGCAAATGTCCATTCATGTCCTTGCTCTCAGTTCTTCCAAGTATGTATGCAATAACAGGGTTGCAGGACCTTAAGGCAACCCCATACTTAGCTTCCTGTGGAACCACTACACTTCCCTCCAGATGGGCTACACCATTCTACTTCCCCACCAACAGTGAATAGGTACTTTCCTCTTTCCACATTTTCTCCAGCACTTGTATCTTTCTGTTTATTTATTTTTAAATAATTATTGTGAAATTTAATATATAAACATAATAGTGACAACTGTCAAGGTATAACTTGTTTATTTTTTAAACAGTATTATTCACACACCATAAAATTAAGTAAACAATCAGTGGTTCCCAGAATAATCATGTAGTTATGCATTCACCACCAAAATTCATATGAGGACATATCTATTTCTTCCACAAAGAAAGAAAAATAGGGAAAAAATGAAGAATAAAAAATAAAACAATAAAAAATAAAAAGGAGAAACAACAGCAATAACACCAAGAATCTCATTCTCTTCCCTTATATCCCCCCCCTTGTATTTAGCTTTCATATATTGCCTTTGTTACATTTCATTGAATGCTGACATTCATTTGTTTTCCTTCATGTAAAAAAATTCTTATATTTGTACATTTGTTCACCATCATTGACCATTCTGGGTTTCATTTTTAGACAGTTACAGTCCTTATCATCTATCTTTTCTTCTGGTGTCATACTTATCCCTAACTTTCCTCTTCCAACCCTGCTAACACTCAGCTTTGTTCAGTCTACTTACAAAATTGTGCTACCATCTACCATCTATCATTTTGTCTTGTGGATTTTATATGTCCTAGCTTATTCTATTTTTATGTTTTCTCTCTCCTTTTACCTTACTGATAGTCTTCATTTCTATATTCTTCTCCAAACCCCTCTCTCCTTTCTTTTCTTGTGTCCCATTAGCATTTCTTGTAGTGCAGGTCTCTTGTTCACAATTTCTCTCAGTGTCAGTTTGTCTGAAAATATTTTAAACTCTCCCTGAGCTTTTAAAAATGCAATTTTTTATTGAGATATATTAACATGATATACAATCCTCCAAACTGTACTATCTGTTGTTCACAGTATCATCATACAGTTGTGAATTCATTACCATAATCAATCTTTGATTACTTCAAAAAATAAAATAAAAATTAAATGAAAAAGAACACCCAAAGCATCTCATTCCCTTCCTCCCCCCACTGTTCATTTAATTTTTCAAAAACAGCTTTTTGAGATATATTCAGACACTCTACACTCATCCAGAGTGATAAATCAACTACTCACAGAACCATCATACAGTTGTGCATTTATCACCAGAATCAGTTTTTGAAACTTTTCTTACTCCAAAATAAAAACAAAAGCAAAAAAGAACACCCAAAACTTCCCATCCCCTCCATCCTACCCTATCCTTTATCTGATTTTTGTCCCCATTTTCCCACTCATCTGTCCATACCCTGGATAAAGGGAGTGCAAGCCACAAGTTTTTCAAAATCACACAGTCACACTGTGCAAGCT
>PVKY010011502.1:0-12000 GCA_004027775.1 Bradypus variegatus
TTCTACATGAAACCATAGGTGCTGGAGTTCTGATCTGGAGTGGAATATCAGGTCTTCACTGCTGTGTGGCCTTAGACAGGTTGCTTACCATCTCTGATTGCCATTAGAACTTGCTGCTCAAAGAGTGCTCCCCAGGCTGGTGGTGATGCACGAACTGTGCATCACTGGTTGGTGGGGATCGAATTGTGTTCCCCACAAGATATGTCCAAGTCCTAAATCCTGCTCCTGCGGTTGTGAATTCATTTGTAAATAGGATCTAGAAGATCCTATTCAGGTGAGGACAAACCAAATTAGGGTAGGCCTTAATCCAGTATCACTGGAGTCCTTATAAGCAAAAGGAGATAGAAGGAGACGAGACAAATGAGTAAGAGACAGAAGGACAGATTGACATGTGACAGAGGCAAAGATTGAGATACGCTCGCCAGCAAGCCACCACCAGAGCACGACAGACTTTGCAGAAAGCATGACCCTGCCTACACCCTGATTTTGGACTTCGTGCCTCCAAAACTGCAGGACAATAAATTCCTGTTGTTGAAGCCAACCAGTCTGTTGTATTTGTTATAGCAGCTATGGCAAACTAAGACTCTGTTCACTGACAAAGCAAGCATAAAAACCAAAGAGCTGGTATCTGGATACATTTATAGTGACTTGATATTGTCGTAGCACCCAACCACGTGATCAGTGGACTAGTCTCACTGAACAAGGTATGGACCAAACTATAGGTCTAACCAGAAGGAAAGAAAGAAGATAATGACTGGGACCATATGATTTGGTGAAACCTAGAGTGGACAATGATGGTGATTAAATGTACAAATATAAGAATGTTTTTACATGAAGGAGAACAAATGAATGTCAACTTTGCAAAGTGGTAAAAATGGGATGCTATATGGAAAAATAAAATCAAGGCAAATCAGAGTCTATAATTAAAAGTAGCATTGTAATATACTTCCATGAGATATAGCAAAGGCAATACATAAAAGCTAAATGTCAGTAAGAGGGGGATATAAAGGAGGGGTATGGGATTCTTGGTGGTGCTGGTGTTTCTCCTTTTTATTATTTTATTCTTTATTTTATATTCTTCACTTTTGTTTCCTCTTCTTTCTTTGCAGAAGAAATGGAAATGTCCTCACACAGATTGTGGTGATGAATGCAGAACCATGGGAATATACCAGGAACCACTGATTGTTTACTTAGGACAGTGAATAAAACTGTTTAAATAATAAACAGAAAGATACAAGTGCTGGAAATAATGTGGAGAGAGGGATGCACCTGTTCACTGTTGGGAGGGAAGCGGAATGGTGCACCCATCTGGAGGGGCAGTGTGGTGGTTCCTGCAACCCATTATTAGGTATTTATTGGAAGAGCTGAAAACGAGGACACAAGTGGACATTTGTACACTGGTATTTATGGCGGTAGTATTGATGATTTGCTATGGATAGAGGGGGCCTAAGGGTATATCGACTGATGAATGGAAGGGCAAACAGTGATGTATGCATGCAGCAGAATACTGAGCAGCTACAAGAATGAATTTGTGAGGCATGCAACTAGGTGAATGAACCTTGAAGACAGTATGTTGATTGAAATAAGCCACAAATGAAAAAGACTAATATTATAATGCCTCACTAATATGGACCAAATATAATGTGCAAACCCTGAGAACTGAATTTGACAGCATAGGTTATGAGGGGAACATCTATTCCTGAGTTGTTATGGTTATTTCTAAATTCTGAGATGCTGGGCTCTTTGTATATAACCCGGTCATTCCCTGGAACTTCAGGTATCTGTGTGGCACCTGAGATTCAGGGCCAGAGTTATTCAGCTATGAAAGTCAGTGTTACCCCATTACACAACTGTTAAAAAAAAGCTGAAAAACAGATCAGACTTCAGTTACAGATATGAATGAAATTGATCTGGTTAGGACTAAGGCAAATCAGATTAAAGGGTAAAGGATGATACTGACAGTGTTTTAAAACTTCAACTTCAGTGTGAGACCAAAGGAAGAGATGTTTATTTGGTACAAAATTTATATCTTCTGTAGCATGCTATCTAATTTAACTTGTATGGTCAGTTTATTTGAACACTATAACTACACAGAACCTTGAATAGGGAGTGAGATCTTGTTGGTTTGTAGAGGTAAGTAGGATGCTCTGATTCATCCAAGAGTAATCTGGGCAGAGAATAAAAAGTATTTGCAAATCTCCCTTGAGGGACTGGAGAAAAATGTAGAAATATTGTACTGCCCCACCTGGGGAATTCCTGATATTCTCACAAGCATTGGGGACTAAAAATTTAATAGGCCAAGCCCTCGATCTTGGGGCTTGCTCTTATGAAACGTATTCCTGCAAAGGAGAGGCTAAGCATACTTAGAATTATGCCTAAGAGTCACCCCCAGAGAACCTCTTTTGTTGCTCAGAGGTGGCCTCTCTCTCTAAACCAACTCTGCAGGTGAACTCGTTGCCCTCTCCCCTATGTGGGACATGACTCCCAGGGGTCTAAGTCTCCCTGGCAACCGCAATGTGGGGCATAACTCCCAGGGATGAGGCTGGCCCTGGCATTATGGGATTGAGAAGGCCTTCTTGGACCAAAAGGAGGAAAAGAAAAGAAATGAAATAAAACAGAGTTTCAGTAGCTGTGAGATTTCAAATAGAGTCGAGAAGTCATTCTGGAGGTTATTATTATATATTATATAGATATCCCTTTGTAGTTTTTAGTGTACTGGAATAGCTAGAAGAAAATATCTGAAACTGTGAAAATGCAGTCTAGTAGCCTTTATTCTTGAAGATGATCATATAACTACATAGCTTATATGGTGTGACCATGTAGTTGTGAAAACCTTGCGACTAACACTCCCTTCATCCAGCATATGGACAGATAAGCAAGAAAACCAAGACAAAAACTAAATAAATAATGGGAAGTGGGGGAATAAGGGATATAGGATGTTTTGGGTGTTCTTTTTTATTTTCATTTTTATTCTTATTTTTATTTATTTTTGAAGCAATGAAAATGTTCAAAATTTGATTGTGGTGATGAATGCACAACTATATGATGACACTGTGAACCACTGACGATATACTCTGGATGAGATCTTGTATGTGACTATAGCTCAATAAAATTGCATTAAAAAAAAACCATAGGTCTATAGCATGGGGGAAAACAAAAGAAACAATGAAGCAGTGGTAAGGATGACACTTTCAGAGACCATGAAGCAGGCAGCACACCTGACATCTTGCAAGCCTTCAAGTAAAATGAATTCCCTCCATTCTATGTCCCCAAAGAAGACTCAAAGAAACTTGCAGACAACACTTGAGAGCCACAGACTCTGATCCTGCTCCAACAGAAAATGCAAGGATGAACCCTGACAAAAGGTGGCCTTAGCAATATTTGTTTGGGAGGAAAGATGTTCATGTGATTTGGTCCCTAATTTGACTGTGAACACAGCAGGGTTCAAATAGGAACTTTACGCTCATCTCTCAACCCAGGAGGAAGCCCTATCCCAGGATCTATGAACAATATTAGTTTAAAATATGCTTTAATGTTTATATGTTCACATCCAAAGTGCTAAGGATTTTTCCCAAATGGTTCCTAGGCAGTTCATTCATTTGTAGTGAGCAACCTCTTTTTTTTATTAGAGAAGTTGTGGGTTTACAGAACAATCATGCATAATATACAGAATTCCCACCTCTTTTAGGCTTTTTTAAAAAATTGTTTTTAAAGAAAACGTTGAGTAGGAAAGAAATAAGGGCCATTCTGGGCATGCCAAAGGCCAACTCACTCATTTTTATCACAACTGTGGTTTAGGTATATTTTTAGTTTGTACTCTAACATACCTCAGTTATGAGATGTCCAAGCTGCAGGCATATTGCCCATCCAATGCAGCATAAAGCATCCCCTGGGTGATGTTTTAATCTTGGGCAAAAAATAAAATGTTCAAATCCTGTGACAAGTTTGCCATTGGTTTGCCAGCTACATCAGTGTGGCCTTGTCCTTACTGCCCAGGCTCCACGAGGACTTGGAAAATTTGGGGAAGCTATAAAAAATTTGGAGTATTAGCAAGGCCCTGGCCAGTTTATTTTGTTAAACCTGCTTTCCAATGACTGCTTGTGTACACCACTTCAGAGGGAAATAATGAGCATGAAATTCAATTATACAGACACCCAGTTAACCATCTCAACCAGAATTATTTCCCCAATCTTTTGTTTTGAAGATAAAGTGAAACGCTAAAGCTCCTCTCCTTCTGATGGCATTTTATCCTCTTTGTAATGCAGCCAAAAGAATTCCCTTCAACCTAAGGCTTTGGACTTCAAAGTCAGCTCTCTTCTCAGCTTCTGTCCTGCTTTTGAACCTGAATTTATCTTGTCTGTAGGTTAAGAGAAGTCAACCAAACCTAACTTGCCAGGAGCTTGGCACTGGGGGAAGAGGAACCGCTACTGTGGGCTGAGAAATGCTGAACTAAGTCTGGAGAGAACGTGGCACCTCCTGCTGTGCTGAGCAGCTGCTGGACCTGGAGTGGGAGTGAGAACATCCTCAGGAGCTCCAGAAGGTCCTAGCTCAGGCCATGATTTGGTCCAGCCATAAACAGAGATGGACAACCCAGAGCATACTGAAAAGAGATCGCTCCAAAGGCTCTGCGGGGCCTTCCTTCTAAACCTCTGGGTCCCACCTTTGCCACCTGCCATTCTACACACTTAGGCACTACCCCTGGGACTCACATTTCAGTTCACCTGCCCTGCTGTGGGACCATTTCTCATTCACCTGTGTGGACGAGTCAGTGTCAACAACCAAGATCCCTGGGCAGTGCCTTTTGGTGTTTGCTGAATGAGCATCCCACGGTAGACACAGTGTCTATGACCTTCAAACTCACGAGATGACACTTAAAAACAATACCTAGGGAGACGGTGCTCCCCAGAACCCCTTGCCCTGCTTTGCCTACTATTTCCCACCCAAGTGGGAACCCAGGAGCTTCCCTAACACAAATCTAAAGCCGTGCACTGACCAAAAGCACAGTTGTGCACCTCCCACTGTTAGTTAGCCTTTTCTATGAAAGGATGACACATTACTGTGTTCCGCTTGCATAATCTATTTTTCCAAATGTAAAGATTTATAAAGGATGACTTACAGAGTTTTTAGTGTTTCTATTGAATGGCAGCTAAAAGTGGGCTGAAGCTGGTGATGGAAGTAAGTCAGCTTTTAGGTCAGACACCTATAAGAAGTCCTGACGGCCAGAGTTGCAACAAACCAGACCAAGACCATTCAAGAGACTTCCCCAAAGACACTTAAGAGTGTGTGATTTAAAAAAAAATGGTTCAGTCCATATGTGTTCCTTCACCTTTACTCCTTATCCCACACATCCACCTGCCAGAATCCGCACCCTTGAAGAACCATCTCAGATGCCCACAGAAGGTTCTTTACACCCTCTTTTTGTGGCTATGATTCACCAACACGGACCTATTGATTACCTAATATGCCCAGATGCTGTTCTAGTTACTGGGGACACATAAATGAACACGACAGAGCAGGTCCCTGCACTCACGGAGCCCACACCCCCGTGGCAGGGGGTTCAGATAAGCAAGGAAGCGTGTACATGAAGTGCCCCCAGTTGGGTGTGGTGGTTGAGAATGACTGGATCCTAGAGGATCCTTTCCCCAGAGTGGTAACAGAAGGCCTCTGGGAGGAGGGAACCAGCCACATTTGGGAGTGGACAAGATTATTTCAAGATGAAGGAGGAGCAAGTAAACTTGGCATGTTGAAGAAATAGACAGAGGTCAACACGAGTGGCCCTCACCGAGCTAAAGTGAGAGAGGAACAGAATGAAGTCAGAGAAGAAGGCCGTTACCAGTCGTCCTCTCCAGGGTGGCACTTGTGTACACTGTGCAAGTGTCCTGACTGACCTCGGGTCCCCAGTGCAGGGGCTGTGAAGGGGCCCGGCACTCAGTATGGAAGCTATCGGTCAATACCTTTGCATGAATGGGTAATGGAGCCAGAACCCAAGTTCCCTCAGTCCCCAATGGCTCATGCCCCACCCCAAGAAGGCCCTCTAGGCACCCACTCAAAGCTCATCCAGTTATTTTCAGAGTTGGAGCCTCCCAGCAACCCACCAAACGCCATCACCCACTCCTCTGCTCCAGGTTCCCTCACTTGCAGAGTCACTCTCAAAGCCACACCACGACGTGGTCCCTGCATCCGACACACCGAGGTTCAGGCAGATGGGAGGCCACCTCTGTCCCCAGCGCTGCCAGTGGCCACAGTGGCGTCCAGGTGCTGCCGTGAGCCCCCTGCAGCCCCCGCTGAAGCACAGGCACAGAAATGGGGAAACGTCCTTCGCCTCGCACTACGCTTTCCCGCTGGGGACCCCAAGAAATTCTCCTGGTGCCTCAGAGCTCACTGAGTCTTCTAAGGGAACAAGTCCTTCAGCCTCTACCTGCAGCCACCAAGCCCAGACCCCAGACCTCATCTATCCTGTCCACTCGCCAATCACCTCTGCCCAGGTAAGCAGCCACCTGTGGGCAGCCGGTCACCCCCACCAACTTGCCATTAATAGCTCATGTGTTCAAGCTGCCCCTTGACTCAAAGACCTAACACCCTGGCTTCTTAGACTCTGTTCACGCCTGGCCATGACGTATAGGAGGCCTTCTAGGTTACTGAAAAGAGTGTCCTGAAGTTGAAGAGCAAACCAACTCTTTTCCTTGCCCAGAAAGGTCTGAGCACAGCACGTGTGTGTGTGAATGTGTGTGCACACGTGCTACAGCTCTCTGGAGCTAGAATCAAGATATATGTCCTCATTGTGCTGTTGCCAGTAGACGTTTGCCTCGCACCCCTGTGCGTGACATTTGTTTGTTCGAATGTCACACAATCCACGGTTGGTGTGGGGCCCGGTCATGCACTGACACAGCACGGTGGAGGACGCCCGAGCTTGGCAGGCTGCCAGGAGTGCTGCTCTGTGGCGGGCCGCCAGCTCTCGCACAGCAGAGAGCATGGCTGTGTGCATACACACTTACACGCCACACACACGTGCGCACTTGCACACACCCGCACACAAGCTGTTGAGAGACGCTGTCGTTGGAGGACGCCTCATGGCTTTTATGTAAGTTATCTCCCACCCCAAACTTTGCAATGCACAATCTTGTCCAGGGGACTTGATTGCTTTCATGTGGTTCTTTGTGCTAACGAGATTAAATCAGTTCCAATAGGTACTGGTTTAATGGAGATGATAAACTTTTATTGAACTTGAGCACATTAAAATGAAATGTAAGCAATAGGTGATTCTGGCATTTGCTTAGGGTCTCTCCCGATTTGAATAAAGCCAGCATGCCTTTTCTGGAAAATAACAGCTCCCAGTCCAGCACACTTTATGTGCTTAATTAAAATCTATTTTTATGGTATAAAAAGGAGCTAAACAATGTAATGTTCCTTTTCTTCCCTAGAAGTCCAAAGAAACTGCTTTCAACTATGAAAACAAAGAGGGACAAGCACTTTCTTCAAAACAGATCTTCAAGTTTCACACACAGAGCAGGTAATGCACTGTTTTACAGCAGCCTGTCTGCTAATCTGTGATCTGTTTTGTCTGTGAATGGGATTATCATGGTGGTTTGTTGAATAAGAGCCAAAAATGATGTTAAGTAAACTGTTTACACAAAGCCACCAGGCTGAAAAATCCAAACTCAGACTCATTTCAGGTTTTAACCAAAATAAACTTTATTATAGTTTCGACTGGAAAGCTAAACCTTTCAGGGTCTGTTCAACTTGCTGAATGTGTAAAAGTCGAGAGCATGGCTCTTGGTAGAAATTATGAAACTGTAAATATCGCGGTTAACCTCTGAAGGTGGCCTTTCTTTGCAACTCTCTGCTCTGCTTTTACTCGGGACAGGGGTTCAACCGGGCTCCTCAGCCAGGCTCCTGTCACCGGTTCTGCCAGCCCTGTAAGCCAGGACAGGGGGGTCTGGCTCTCTGGCATGGCAGGGGACACACGTGCAGACCCTTGGCCTGCTATCTTCATGTCCCTGGGGGCTGGCAGGGAGATACCTGGCTGACTCGCATGGTGGCTGTCCAGTTTGAAAGGGTCTGGATTATCATTCAGTCAAAATGTTGTTTTCTTTTTTTTATGAATGTCCACTTCTGTACTCTTCTACTTGACCTTTGTGCATCTTAAATTCTAATCTGGGGCCAAAACATTTCATGAGACGTGCTTTGATCTGCCTGAAAACAGACAAAAGACCCAAAGAATAGGAGCACCCACTAAGGAAGTCCAACTTAAACACATTTGTTTTGTCTCCCTGTGGAAAGTCAAACCAAGAGTCCCTTCCACGATCAAGCAAGCACTCCCGCACTCCTTCCCCAGGCCTTGTAGTTTATAAACCGGGAAAATGGGGCCTGGGAGAATATTTCTGGGTAGTTTATGTTGCAGTTGTTGCTTTTCCTGAGCCTCTAATTTTCCCAGAATTGTCTTTTGGAGCCCTTTGGGTACAAAATGTTCTGTCTTATTTTACCTCATACCAATCTCTCTTAGGCTTTGTCTTCATTCATTCATTCATTCATTCATTCCAAAGACTTCTATGTGTCAGGCACTGTGCTGGACATGGGCAATATGAAATAAAGGACAGGGACACTGACTGCAGGGTCCTCTTGGGCAAGCTGGGTGACAAGTAGATAAATAGGTAATTATAAATCGGAACGATGCCTTGTTAATTAAGGGAAGAAACTAAGCGTCCTAGGAAGACAGCTACATCTTTTTAGTCTTTGGAGTCTTCTTCCTCTCCTAACTCTGAACACTGGAGATTGGGCTTCAGCCCTGGGCCCTCTTCTCTTCTAACTACCCTCTTCCCCTATTGAGACCCCATCCAGTCCCAGGGCTTTGAATGACAATTCTAGGCTGACAACTCTATTTTTATATCCTCAGCCGGGCCCCCTGCCCTAAAGGCCACGTTCTTATAGCCCTCTGCCGATCTGTCTGGCTCAGCCTGAAGGATTAAAAAGGCAACTTATCATGTCCAAATAGCAGCTCTTAACCTCTGCCTGCCCACAACCTCACCCTTCCACAGCATTCCCCATCCAGCCTGTTATTCTAGGAAAAATCCTAGAGGCATCCAGGACTCTTCCCTCTCCTTTCCTGCCTTTCCAACTGGTCAGCAAGTCCTGGCCTCTGTCTCCATGTCCCCCACACAAACTGACGTTCAACATATGTCACTACTTGCCTGCATTTTCTACAACAGCCTAACTGTTCTCCCACTTCCATCTGTTTCCCACACAGCAGCTTGTGTGATCTTTTCAAACCTCGAATGGTACAATGCCATTCCCCTAGTTGAAATCCTTCAAAGGGCATTCATTTCTGATAAAGATAGAATAAAAAAGGCTATATTTATCCTCTAAAAGGCAATAACTAGAAATCACAGCAACTATATGATACGATGGCTTTCAAAACACTGGACATCAGGCATCCAAAGGAAAGTGATCCCTGAGAGATGAGAAACAAAGTAGAGCCCAAGAGCTGCCCCAGGCTGCTGTGACAAATAGCACACAAAGGGTTGGCTTAAACAAGGGGGCTTAATGGCTCAGTTCGAGGTTGGGAAGAATCCAAAATTGAGGTGTCAGCCGGGCGGTGCTTTCTCCATGGCCTATAACGTTCTGGTGCTGGCTGCCGGGGACCCCTGCGGTTGTTTGGCTTGCAGCCCAGCCTCACATCACATGGCCATGTCCTCTCCTTTCTCTTTTGGGTTCTGTTGATGTCCAGCTCCTCCCTGTGGCTTTCTCTATACCTGAATTTCTTCGGTTTATAAAGGACTCCAATAATTTGGATTAAGGCTCAGATTCATTCAGTTGGCCTCACCTTATCTAAATTAATGTTTTCAAGAGATCCTATTTACAATGAGTTCACACCCACAGGAATGTGGATTAAGATTAAGAACATGTCTAAATTGGGGTACATAATCCAGTCTACCACACTGTCTGAAGAGTTTCCAGGCCACTACCAGGGAACCCAGGCAAAGCTTTGTGACTTGCTGAATTGAGGAGATAGTTCTGGGAGTCCAAGAGGCCAAGGCTAGATTCAGGGAAGGGGACTGGAGAAGAGAGAGCTGCCGGGAGAGAGGGTGTCAGGGACCAGCAGAGGGCCCCATGTGAGCCCTAAACTGAGCACTGCTCAGGGCATGCCTGCGAGACAACTCACGAGGCAGGAAAGGACCACTTGAGAAGATGAGTAGGAACAACCCCTCAGAGTTCTCACAGGACTGAGAGTAATTCCTGTCCCCATCAGTCACGGTGAAAAAAAAAAACAAGCATGAGTCTCAAATCAATGATCTCCATTTCCTCCTTTGAAAAACAGAAAAAAAAAACTAGAACAGAAAAAATTAACTCAAAACAACAGAATAAAGAAATAACAAAGATCTTAAAAAATCAATAAGATGTAAAACAGAAAATGAATGAAATCAGAAACTCCCGATTCATCAGGGAGGGAACAAAAAGGGAGAGGGAAAAGACAGAGAGAAGACACAAATTAACATCAGAAATGAGAGTGGGAATATCACTACCAATTCTACAGATATTAAAAGGATAATAAAGGATTATGATGAATAACATCATGCCAGTATATTTGACAACTTAGAAGAAATGGACAAATTCCTTGAGAGACATCTGACCAAAGCGCCCTCAAAAAAAAGTAAACAGCATGCATACATAGCCCTGTATCTATTTTTAAAACTGAATTTGTAGTTTGTATTTTTAAAAATCTACTATTTTCTTTCTTCCAACAAAGAAAATCCGGGTGGTTTTACTGGTGAAGTCTACCAAACATTAAAGAAGAAATGATATCAGCTTGACACCAGAGCTTAAAGAAAATCAAAGAGGAAAGATTGCTTCCCAACCCATTCTGTGAAGTCAGCCTTATTCTTATACCAAATACAGACAAAGATCTTACCACATTGATGAAAAATTTCTAAACAAAATCTCAGCACACTGAATCAAACAATGCATAAAAAGGATAATAAATCATGATCACTTGGGGATTCTTCCAGAAATGTAAGACTTGTGTAACATTTAAAAAGATCAAATAATAGCTAAAAAGAAAAAACATATCATCTCAAAAAGATAGAGAAAAATCATTTGGCAAAATACGGCATCACTCCTGATAAAAATTCTCAGCCAAGCTAAAAACAGAAGAAAACTTCCTTAACCTGATGAAAGGTTTCTATGAAAAACCTACAAGCCACACACGTACAAAAGTACACAGTGTATGCCTTAGCATCCAAGCTGCTAAAACAAATACCTACAAAGAGTTAGCTTAAAAATAAATAGAGAAGATGGTGGCATAGAGAGGAGTGGAAGCTAAGTAGTCCCCCTGGAACAACTGAAAAAAAACAGAAACAACTATTAAATAATCCAGAATAACTGCGGGGGGACAAACAAGACCGTCCATTCATCACACACCAACCTGAATTGGGAGGAATACCCGAGACCACAGCATAAAATCTGTAAGTAAAACCTGCGGATCCAAGCCGGGAGACCCCTCCTCCATAGCCCAAGCTGCAAAGCCTCGTGGTGACAGAGAGAAGCTCTCTCCAGCAAGCAAATATAGCTCAGCTGAGCTCCAACTGGGATTTTAAGTAGCGAGTGTGAACTGCTCACTACAAGTACAAATCCCCAGAAAACAGACAGAGGATTTGGGTGACAACTGACCTTGCTTGGACTTGGTCTGAAGGGGACTATCTGTTTCTTTTTCTGCTCAGTGGAGAAAGCCCCAGCCATTACAATTCCCAGGACTGTGACTCAGAGAAGGGTGGGGACAGCACAAGCAGAGAGAGAGATGATTTAAATGCTAATGACCTCCCCCTAGGGGGTCTATCTTCTCTAAGAGGAAAGGGGTGGGGCCCTTTCCATTCAGAACCAGACCCCAGAGCCTGGGGGAACATGGCCACACCACCTCAGACCAGTTAAGAATTATAGGCTAACAGGCACCACCTGCTGGGCAGAAAAGCACAGTGACCCGAGGCACAGTGTGGAGCAGTTTTCTAA
>PVKY010011503.1:0-11999 GCA_004027775.1 Bradypus variegatus
ATTATTTTAAATGGTTTATCAGTGTAACATATAGCAGTATAAGTCAGCATAAAATCAGTCAAAGAGTACAAGTATTAGCAGTTCCCAGCCTGCCTGTACCACCTGCCAGTTCCACCCTACAGGGATAATAATATTCAACTCAAACAGGAGCTTGCTTTCTTGATGTTTACCCCCACACATCTAAGTGGACGATGTATTTATACTGCTCTTTCTTGTTATATCAAGTTTAGTCATAATCAATTGCTTTTCTGTTAAGGAAGATGAGAACTTAGCCCACAAATACTGCCCCTTAATCTCCCAAAATAGTTACAGTGCACTTTTTGGTTAATTAATATTCAGTGGTTACATTATTATGACTGTAGATATTCATTGCTGATTAAATTAACTTTCTTGTACCTTTTTGCTTTTTCTTTCTGACTTTAGAAATTTCCTCTTGTTGGTTTAATTTGATATGTCCCTATCATTAATTCTTCCTGAATTCTCCGTACAACTCAAAAATCCCCAAACCCCCAATTAGTGCTGTTCTCTGCACAGCCAAACACACCAGGGAATCTATCGGTTCCATCTCCCCCCACCCCACCCCCCTTGAAGATGTCCCTCCAGGAAGCCCCTGTCTTCCTGCCGGGCTTGCTGTCCTTCTGTCACTTTAGGACTCACCTTCACTCCCATCCTGGGAATTCCCTCCACCTCCTGCCTGCAATGGATCCTGTTTCCTAGACTTCCCCCTTTCTTAGATTACCCCTCATTTGTGGGAGCACATCCTCCAGTAGTTTCCTGAGAAAGGGTGCTTGGCAGGTGAAGTTTTGCAAATATGAAAATTGCTTTAAGTTACCCTCACAGTTGAGTCATATTTCACCGGGTTGACAAGTCTAGGTTGAAAATTATTTTCCCTCAGAATTCGGAGGGCGATTCTCCAGCATTGCTGTTGAGTGACCGAAGCCATTCTGCAGCAGATACTTGGTTACCCACCAAACACCATTGCTTATTTGTCTATAAATGTAGACCTCGAAGCAAAGTCCTGGTGTAAAGATTAGCCTCCAATGAAACTTGAGCATTTTCTCCATAGTACCATCGACTCTGTTGTCTTTCATAATGAACTCTTTCTTCATGGATAACAGAAGGGATAATATCTTCCCAGACCAGATATGATGACCATGGATTTTATAAGGTTTTGCTCATATTGGGGGACATCACTGTAGGAGGCATAGTCAAGTCTTGAAGACATCCAGGGAAGGCCTGGCCTTTGCTGGATGGATCGTCGCCAGGGTCATGGTCAGATATAACATGACTGGCCAGCCGAGTGAATCCCGCTCTCAGCTGGCCAGTGAGGGTGCAGCCACGGGACCGCAGCCCCAGAGAAGAGTGGGAAAGGGGGCGTCAGGCTCTGCCTTCCCTGAGGCAACTGGAGGGAGTCACAGATGGGCTGCCAGCCTTGGAAATGGAAAGAAGAAAGAAGGCAATGCGTTTAATGAAGGCCGGGGATCTGGAGAAGTCTAAAAGAATTGGCATGGGCACACGCCCTACTTCTGCTTTGCTTGGGTTTTCAGGGGCCTCTGCTTCTGGGCTGGACCCCAAATGAGTTGCCACGGGGGCTGTGCTTCTGGCTTCTCAGCCTGTGGCTTCTCACTGAGGGAGGAGGCTGCAGACACTGCAAAACTGGATTTTCCTTTTGATCAGCTTTGTTGAGGTATAATTTTCATACAGTAAAATTCACCAATTTTAAGTGAAGGGTTTGATGAGTTTTGACAAATTTGTACATGAGCATATCACCACCATTGCAGTTGTGCTATAGAACAGTTTACATCACCCCCAAAATGCCCTCATGCCCTTTAAAGTCAATCCCCTCTCTCCACTGATCAGATTTCCATCACATTTTAAAAATCTTTCTAGAATGTCATAAAAATGGAATCAGACGGAATGCAGCCTTTCACACTAGCATTTCTGCGCAGTGTAAGGCATCTGAGATCCCTCCGGGTTGCTGCAGGTTTCAGTGGTTTGTCCCTTGTCTTTGCTGAGTTTTAGCCGCCAGGACCCATGTCACGCACACACCACAGTTTATCTATCCATTTGCTAGATGGAGGGACATTTGGGTTGCTTGCTTTTTTGGGCACTTATGAATAAAGCCACTATAAACATTTGCTTACAGGTGTTGGTATGAATGTAAGTTTTCATTTCTCTTGGGCAAATACCCGGGAGTGGATTTGCAGGTCAGCAAGGCACGTGAGTTCCGGTTTCTCTGTGTCCTGGGCAGCACTGGCACTGTCAGGGTTTTTGTTTGCTATGTTTTGTCTTTTAGTCATTCTAATAGGGATGATATCTTATTATGGTTTTAATTTCCATTTCCCTAAGGACTAATGATGTTGAGCATCTTTTCATGTGCCTATTTGCCATCCATGTATCTTCTTTGGTGAAGTGTTGGTTCAAGTATTTTGCCCACTTTTTATTGGACTCAAAAATGTCCATTACCAGTGCCCTGCTCCTAAGACAGGGTGGAACAGGGCCTTTCAGTCTGGTGCTCCACGTTCTTACCTATGGTGAGGTCAAAATTCAATTTTTTTAAAAAATTTGTTTTCAAAGGGCTACAAAGACAGAGTCCTTAGCCCATTGGTCCTCAGTATTGCCCATGATGTCAAATGGAGAGGGGCAGAGTGGTAAATGCAGAAGTGGACACACTTGAACTTCAGCAGTCACCTCAGGGGTCTCTACTCCTTCTTCAGCTGGAGCAGGGGGGGCCTTGCAAGGCTTTCAGCTGACCCTGATTGACCAGGTCCTCTGGATCTTTTTGACCCTTGGCCTACCTCTGCAAAAACCATCGTTGAAGAGCAAACCATGTTCCTGGCCCTGGGCCAGGCCCTGTACATATGTCGTTGCATTTGATGTTCTCAACAATGACATGAGGTAGATACTGGCACTATTTCCATTTCACAGCTGAGAAAACTAAGGATCAGAGACATTACGTGACTTCCTCAAGGTCACCCAGCTGGTAAGGGGGGATGGAACCAAAGTCTAAAAGTCTAAAAGTTCTAAAATCTATGCTTTTAACTACTACCCTGTATTGCCTCCTTTCCAATCAGCAGTAGGATTGGCTGGGTACTGCCCCCCACCCCAAAGATGTCCATCTCCTAACCTTCAGAAACTGTGAGTATGTTACCTTGCATGGCAAAAGGACTTTGCAAATGTGATTGAGATGGGGAGATTATCCTGAATGAACTGGGTGGATCCAGTGTAATCACAAGAGGACTTAAAATGGGGAGGCAGGAGGGTCTGAGAGAGGTGGAGATGGAGATGTGACAACAGAAGCAGGGGTCAGAGTGACCTGGGGCCATGAGCCAGGGAATGCTGGTGGCCTCTCCAAAGAAGCTGGAAAGGCTTGGAACAGATTCTCCCCCAGAGCCTCCGGAAGTAACACAGCCCAGCTGACCCAGACCCAACCTCCACAACTATAAGAATAAATTTGTGTTGTTTTAAGTCACTAAGTTTGTGCTAATTTCTTATGGAAGCAATAGGAAACTATAATAATCGATATTAGTGCATTTGTTATATTAATAGTATTTTACACACAAATTGTGCTTCATTGCTTACCAAGAAGTGTTAAATTTTGTATCCCTAACTAGATTATAGGCTTTTAAAGGTTATGAACTGCCTTTTATACTTCTCTTGTATGCCAATAGTGCCTTACACAGACCTGGGAACTTACAAGAGGAAGAAGGAAAGAAAGGTTGGAAAAGACCAATATTTATTCAGTACACACTATGTTCCAGGCACTACCCTAAGTATTTTATATTCTTTATCTTGTTAAATCTTCCCATTCTCTCAAAAAAGAGAGAGAGAGAGAGAGACAAGAATCTCTCTATTTCATAAGCTCAATAAAGTCCTCACGTTGCCCTTTTTTATTTCCCTTTGGGTATTGTGGGTTGTCAGTAAAGTTCCACTTGTAAAACCCTGCCAGTGTCCCATAAGCCAAGGGTAACAAAGAATGGGAGCCCGCTTTGCCCACGCTTGGCCTGAGAGAAGAGCCAGGCCCCAGTGTGGGGGTAAGAGCAGGGCTCTGAGCCAAGGAGCTGTGTGTAAGGCCTGGCTCTGCTGCCCACTGGCTCCATGACCTTGGGCAAGTTACAGACCTTTCCTGAATCTCGTTTACTGAGTTCTTACCATGTGTCAAGCACTGTTCCTGGCCCTAAAAATACAAGAATCAACAAAGGAGGCTAAATTCCCTGACCTCATGGAGCTTTTACTTTAGAAGAGGTACGGAAAATAAGCAAGTTTTGGTGATGATGTACAATTATATGATAGTACTGTGAACAATTGATTATATACTGTGGATGATTATAAGGTATGTGAATATATCTCAATGAACCAGAATTTAAAAAAAAGAAAGTAAGCAAGGCACATAAACAGATACAGAGTATGTTGGATATGCATGCTAATGAGAAAACTACAAAGCAGGGGAAACCAAGATATCCTTCAGGAGGTAAATGGTTAAACAAACTGCAGTACATCCTTACTATGGAATAAAAAAACAATTAACTATTGATACATGCAACAACATGGGTGGATGTCCAGGGCATTATGCTAAGTGAAAAAAAGGCCAATTCCATTTATATACATGTTCAAAATGCCAGAATTATAGAGATGTAGGACAAAGTGGCGGTTGCAGGAGGTTGGGGATTGCAGGGGCAGAGAGGGGAGAGCTTGACTTTAAAGACGTAGCACGAGAGAGCTCTTTGTAGTGATGGAATAGTTGAGCATCTTGATTACAACAGTTGCTAACACGAATCTACACATGTATAAAAATGGCCTGGAGTTATCTATATGCACACATTGGACCCATCACAATTTCCTAGTCTTAATACTGTGCTGCAGTTACATAAGGTAAATGTAACTGTATGTAAGCTGGGTGGGTACATGTGTACTATGTTTGCAACTTCTGTGAGTCTGTAAATATTTCAAAATTAAAAGTTTTAAACATACATGTTTAAAAATATACAAAATAAAACAGGGAAGAGGGATAGGCACTGTGTAGCAGCGGGTATTGAAATTTTGGATAGTTCATTACGATATATAACACCCCAGAGGGCAGTGAGTGGTTTAAATGAGATTCGACACGAACCTGAAAGGCAGTATGTACTCAGCAAATGCTAGATAATTCTTTTTATCGGTGAGTTTAGTGTTGTGTTTAAATAACATCATTAATTTTAATTTTTTTGGTATGACAGTAGTACTGGGGCTAGTTACAAGAAAATCCTTCTGGAGATACACACACAAATATTTACCGATGAAATGATAAGAAGTCGGGGTTTTAAAATAAAACAGAAGGCGAAATAGCTGGGGCGAGGATTGCAATGCAAACAACTCGGTGGCTGGCTGCTCCGGGCGGGCCGTGTCCTCTGCAGCTGTGTCAGTAGGGCCTGGCGACCTTCCCAAATGGACCCAAGCACAGGAGCCAGCTCTCCTGCGGCCCAGTGAGGCCAAGACCGCACTGACATCACAGGTTCTCCATATTGCAGAGGAAGAGGTTGTGCTTTGCTATCCCAGTGGACCCACATCTTTGTAGGGAGTTTATAGGAGTCAATCTGAAAAAGGTGCTTTTCTCTCCTTTTCAAGTTAAGTCCATTTCCTGGTTGGCTGTTTGGAATTGGTTTTAGGTTTCCACCCTAGTTTGTTTTTCAATCATCTGTTCACTAGAAAAGCCAGTACAGCAGAGAGGGTGGTTTTCCCAGACTCATGTTAGCAGCAGAACCTTTCCCCCCAAAACAAATCCCTATGAGGTGCCTGTTGAGGGTCAAATTGTGTTTCCCTAAAAAGGTGTGTTGAAGTCCTGACCTCCAAGACCCGTAAATGTGGCCTTATTTGGAAACAGGATCTTTGCAGGGTAATCAAGTTAAAGCGAGTCCTGCTGGGTGGACCCTGAATCCAGTGACTGGTTCCTTGTAAAGATGGGAGAGGAGGGTGCAGGGATGGACACGGTGGGGAAGACAGCCACGTGGCGATGGAGGCCGCGATGGGATGGACACGGCTGCAAGCCCAGGAGTGCCGAGGACTGCTGGAAGCCACCTGGAGCCAGGAGAAGGGGAGGGAGGGAGGCTTCCCTCAAACCTGCAGAGGAAACATGGCCCCACCGACACCTCAGTTTCGGACCTCTGGCTCCAAAACTGTGACTTATACTGCATTGACAGCCGTGCCTGCATGTTTCTTTTGTTTTAGGCCATGTAATTTTTTTTATGGCAGCCCTAGGAAACTAACTGGGACCCCAAATGTATGAAACAGACAAATATTTCAACATTTCTCCTGTGTGATCTTGGGGAAAGTGCTTCCCCTTGTTGGGCTTAGGTTTCTTTTGTTCAGCACTTTACAGTTTGCACAGCATTTTCGTGTACTTTATCTGAGAACTGTTCAGTGACAAAAAGCAGGCAGGTAGACAAGGTCATCCCTGTCTCAGAGCTGAGGAAACCAGGGCGAGAACAGTTCCATTCTATTTGCTCCAAGTCGTGTCAATGCTGAGAGGAGAGGAGATTTTCCTCCTGTGTCCTGCACCATGCCCCGTGGAAGCCTGTTCTCATACCCCCTGTTTTAGTTTGCTAATGCTGCCAGATGCAAAACACCAGAGATGGATTGGCTTTTATAAAAGGGGGTTTATTTGGTTACACAGTTACAGTCTTAAGGCCATAAAGTGTCCAAGGTAACACATCAGCAATAAGGTACCTTCACTGGAGGATGGCCAACGGGGTCCGGAAAACCTCTGTTAGCTGGGAAGGCACGTGGCTGGCGTCTGCTCCAAAGTTCTGGTTGCAAAAGGGCTTTCTCCCAGGGCGTTCCTCTCTAGGCTGCAATTCCTCAAAAATGTCACTCTTCTCTCATCTGCGGCTCCTGTGCTTTCTTCAGTTTCCCTCTTGGCTGTGGAGCCTCTTCAAAATGTTACTCACAGCTGCACTGAGTTCCTTCTGTTTGTCAGCCCATTTACGGGGCTCCACTGATCAAAGCCCACCCTGAATGGGTGGGGCCACACTTCCATGGAAATTATCTCATCAGAGTCATCACCCACAGTTGGGTGGGGCACATTCCATGGAAACACTCAAATTACAATCTAATCAACACCAATAGGTCCGCCCACACAAGATTACATCAAAGATAATGGAACATAATACATTCAAACTGGCACACACCCCCCAACCCCAAACGCCAGAGTCCAGCCCCAGCTGTAAGTGTTCAAGGTAATCAGAGTCAGGTGGGCCCCACCTGCAGAGAACCACCAGTTCCAGCTTTCAGCCTGCCTGCGGGCACAGGGGACATCATGGCGCCCTGGGTTACTTGGAGCCCCACATTCTCTGCCCACCTCTACTGGGTAACTCAGTACATAGAAATTTGCCTCATCATTTAAAAAAGTCTAAAAAGACTTTATTTTTTAGAGCACTGGTAGGTTTACGGCACACTTACACAGGAAGTACAGAGTCCCAAACACCCATCTCCACGCACACAGAGTTTTTCCATTACTAACATTTTGCATTAGTGTGGTAACTTTGTGACAACTGGTGAACGAATATTATTAGAATTATGTTATGAACTGAAGTCCATGGTGCACATCAGGGTTCACTCTTTGTGTTATACAGTTCTATGGAGTTTTTTTGTCTCATTAATTTTTATCTGCTTAGTATTCTAGATGTATAAGCCATATCTAATTTTTAACCAGTCCTCTAGGTGGGTTCCAGAGATTTCTGAGCACAAACAAAGCTACTGCCAATGCCCACACTTGGCCAACACACCCCCCTGTCTCTCAACTAGCATCTTGGCCATTTATTTCCTCTCTCTGGGCCTCGGGTCTTCATCCTTGGAAAGAGGAAGGAGGCAACCTCTAAGACTCCTTTCAGTCCTGGCTGCAGCCTCTGATCCTTCCACCGGGGAAGTGATGGTCAGGGGTTCTCAGTCTCTCCTGGCATGGCTTGAAGTTTGTACAGGGTGAGTGGGAAGGGTCATTTTGTCCATGTTCCTAGCATGTCTCATCCTGAAACCTCTGCATCCTTCCTTGGAAAAAAAAAACACATAAACACACGACACCTGCAGTTGGACTTCTTTCCCCGATAGCTCTGACTCCACTTTTTCCTGCACTTCCCACCTGGGCCTGAGCCTCTAATTCATATATTTTCCCAATTTTTCAGTCTCAAGCCTTCCTTATGTTCCCTGTGCAGAGGATAAAGCTGCTACAGGGTGGAGCAGACAGTGACCCTGTCCTCCAAAGCCAACAGCTACTTCTCCTGGGAGGTGGCCTCCTGATGCTCGGGGAGTCTGCAGCCGAGGAGGGGGCTTCTGGCAGGCAGCGAACCTCAGGCCCATGGCGAGGAGCTGCTGGGACAGAAGCAAAGGCAGGACAATGAGGCCCACGCAGGTCGGGAAGTCACCCCAAAGCTGGCAGCAGCCCCCACGTTCCAACCAAACCAAATTTAGCACAAATTGAACCAAGCCAAAGCTTTCAATAATTTTCCTTTACAAAGTGTAAAAGAGAAGCTGGAAGGGGAAGAGGAAAGAATGCAGACCTCCAAGTTCTAGCTCGAAATCCTTCTCAGTGTGCCACCAAAAAGCAGGCACTTTGGGAACAAAAAGGATCTGAGCTTGAATCCTGGCTCCAGAACATGCTAGGAACGTGGCCTGGAACAAGCTGCCCTCCCTGGGCCTCAGTTTCATCACCTGTAAAAGGGGGTAAGAATACCAACCTTATGAATGGCTGTGACCTATAACATGTTGACCACCGTACCTGCACCTGGCAAATACACAATACATCTCTTAATGCTATTGTCTTGGGCCAGATCCTCTGGAGCAGAGCCTGGGACGGGGATTTCTGTGCACGTGACTTACTGAGGAAGTGAGGACAGCCGACATTCAGGGGGAGCTAGGCAAAGACGTGATTCCAGCAGAAGTCCAGCTTCAACCCGATCCCATGGGAAGCTCTGGAGTGTCAACTGCACCCCAGAGGTTGTCTCCCCCACACCCAGAAGCAAGGGGCTGGGCTGTTAGACCCCTGCATCAGTCAGTCATTGGCCCTTGTAGGCTGCTACAACCTCCCCAACATCTCTGGACAAGGCAGCAAGGGCCAGTCCTCTGGAGAAAAGTGCACCAACAGCCCAGGTCTGCAGCAGCTGGAGACCAGGTGCACTCAGCTGGTGAAAAGGCATCTGAGCAGGGCGCCGACAGTGTCAGCTGTATTGTTATTGTCATCATCAACACGGTGGCTGCTTGGAGCTCTGCGGGAGGAAGATTGTGAGGCTGACTGATGGCAAAAAGGATGACATGATCGATTAGTGACGTCTGCTATGGGCATGGAGGGGAAATGTGGCTGAGTGTTTGCTTATCATAAACTTGGGGACTTCTAGGCCCTTCCCCGCTCTACCTCCCTAAGCTGCTCCATGCGGATTATTTACTGATTTGTTCACCACATGCTGAATGAGCTGCTACTAAGTGCAAAGTCCTGAACCTTTACACACCTTCAAGGAGCGTCATGACCAAGAGAGGAGAGAAGACATGTGCACAGTGAAAATTACAGAATCGTGCACGAGCGAGTACAAAGCAGTAAGAGCTAAAACAACTCCGTCTCTGCCTGCCATTCAAGAGGTCTTCAGGAAAGGGCCATGTTTTCCAGCAAGACAGAATCATTCTCGAAAACTAAATCTGAATAATTAAGTC
Source organism: Bradypus variegatus (assembly GCA_004027775.1). NCBI lineage: Eukaryota > Metazoa > Chordata > Mammalia > Pilosa > Bradypodidae > Bradypus > Bradypus variegatus. The sequence goes on from PVKY010011503.1 coordinate 9,673, forward strand.
CCTGAGATTTGCTCATTTCTTCCTACTCTGTGCCCAACTTGTTAGGCCTCTCATTCTTCTCCAGGTGCCGTACGGCACGTTTGTTAACAGCTCCAGCTCTAGACCCAAAGAGGCCCGAGACGGAATCCTGGCTCTGCCTCTCACTAGCTGTGTGACCTTGGGCAACTTACTTGATCTCTCTGAGTCTGTTCCTTCATCTGTTAAATGGATACAACAATAGCACCTGCCTCCATCTGGCTGTGGTGACATCTGCTGAGGTGAGACATGTAAAGCTTTGAGCGCAGAGCTTGGAGAGGAGGAAATACACCTCAGTGGGAGAAGCGTTTCTGCAGAAGCGAGGACCCCCACCCAGTTCACCAGGGAGAGTAAGAGAGGCTGGTGGGGGTGGATGGTTCCTGGAGACAGATGGGGCCACCTGCCTCCTTTCCCTTGGAGCTTTCTCTGCCCCATCCCCTCTGCTGATGGTTGAGTGTCTCCCAGTGCCTTGGCTATGGAAAAACCCAGATTCCCACTCTTGGTTCTGCCACAACCAGGCTGTGACCTTGGCCCCGTCTAGCGAGTCTCTGAGCCTTGGCTCCCTCAGCGGTAACACGGCTGTGGCCGAGCCTGGGAGCGAGTCCCCTGAGGTCCTGACACGGCCTGGACCCAGAGGGAGGCCCCAGGGGCAAGCCCCAAGCAGGGGAGGGCGTGGCAGCCAGGCAGAGCCAGGCAGGGCAGAGCTGAGGGGCGAGCAGCCCACCGTCCTGGCGAATGGGAAACCTGCCCCAGCCACATTTGCTTCTTTCTGTCCCATGAGGGGTGTGTGTGGCAGGAGTGACCAGAGCAGGCCCATGGCCCAAGTATGTCTCTCTCAGCTTCTCTCTGGCTCTTTATCTCTCAGAGTCTCTCAGCCTCTGTCTCCGTTGCTGTCTCTGTCCCTGAATCTTTCCGTAATGTTTCTCCTGGCCTTTTCCTCTGTCTCTCACTCTTATTTGTCTCTGTCCCTGAGCCTCTCCATGTCCCTGACTGTCCCGGTCACTCTTGATCTCTCTGTCTTCCTGTGTGTCTATTTCTCTCTCATGCACACTCCCTCTCCTGCCCCACTTCCCTCCAGTTCTCCCCTCTGCCTCCAGTTTTTCTCCCTGACAAGAAGTCCATTCCCTGCATGCCAAACCCCAGCCCTCTGAGGGCCCAGGGAAGGTGGAGTTTGGGGGCCTTGGAGGCCAGAGGACACACAGTGAAGCAATCAGCAGCTCCCCCAGAGGCCACGGCCCCACAGAGCAGCAGCTTTGACCACCCCTTCATTTGGTCCATTTTAACTTATTTGTGTCTAATGCATCCCACATGGAGCAACAGACAACCATAAATCCATCCTCGCCCCTAGGGAGTCCTTCCTTCCAAGGAATGTCGTCATCCTAGAGCCTCTTGTCTCAAGGACAACAAGGGAGGCTGTACAGCATTATCTCAGCCATCAGGGTCCAAGTGGGCAGCTGATGGGATTTTCTGTTTTTTCCCCCAGAGCAGCTCCAAACCACCTTAGTCTGCAGTCTGCCATGGCTGGCACACTCCGGTCTAGAATGTTGGATGCGTGCTAAAAGGCCCAGGGGCCAGCAGATTGCTGAGTGTGTGAGGAGACCCTCCTCATCTGCAGAAATACACTCGACACCCTGGCATTCGCTGGGACTGAGAGCCAGGGGGGGTGGGTGCCCCTGCCGGCCACCCAGTCGGCCTCCGATTCAGCTGGCAGGGCTGGTCATGCTCACTTCCTCAGCAAGGGGCAGCGGCAGCCAGCTCCACCTGGGCCAGCAGACCAGTGTCCAAGCCTCTCTCGGCTGCTGGCCGAGAACACCCAAGTCCATCCCTATGCAAGTTCCAATTTCCCAGCTGCCCAAGCCCCACTTTAGCTGGAAGTGGGGGGCACAGAGCTAACCAAGAGCTCCCAGCCAACTTCCTCTCCATCGAGCTTTTTCTTCTGAAGCCATCTTTATGCCAGTTCCAACCAACAATAAAAATGTGGTGAGCTCAGTGGGTTTTTACACTAGGTCCTTGTGGGTTCAGAGAGGTCCTTTTGCATCGCTCAGTCTTGGCCTGTGACAGGAACCAGGCATCCTGAAGTTTGCCAAGTTGCTTGCCCAGCTTCAGAGGCCAAAGGCTTCCTGTCCAGCAGTGGCCCGGGGCTCGCTGAAGATTCCAAAGACAGCAAGAGGGTATGAAGTTAGAGAGTATAGCTCTGAGATTTTGTTCATGTTTTTGTAAATGATAAACAAGTATCCATCCAAGTAAATAGAAAAGCTTAGATGACTTAAACATAATGTAGTAAACAAGGGCAAGACGATGGTGACAATCAC
>PVKY010011504.1:0-11996 GCA_004027775.1 Bradypus variegatus
CCCCAGAAGCCAGATCCCACACAGCGGGGAGAGCAGCGAGCCCACCCGCTGAGCCAGCCTAGCTACACAGAGGGGGCCACATCCGAGCAACAAAGAGGCACTCAGGGAGAGTCTCCCAGGCACAATTACGAGCAGGTCCAGCCCCTACCCCACAGCAACAAGCTTCACAAGGGCAAGTCCCACAATAGAGGGCTTGGCACACCAAACTGCCATTCTCCAAGCCTGCGGGAACACCAGCAACAATCCAGGTGAGGAAGCCCAACACCCCCACACTCTCCCCCAGCTCTCCAGGGGGGCCTCCCCACACACACACCCTTATTCTCTGTCCCAACTACTCTGGGATGTGTCGCCACTCCACACCAACCCATGCAAAACCACCAGGTCTCACCTCCTATTAAAAGCTCTGTGTAATCATGGTATTTGAGCAAACTGTGAGATAAATTGTTCAGAAAATATAGATCCTGCACCAACTAAACACCTCCTCCCCTGGTTCCACATGGAACCCAAAGCTTTAAAACGCAGTCAGTATTGTACAGACAATTGATCTTTGATAAGGCAGTCAAGCCAAAGCAACGGGGACAGAGCAGCCTCTTCCATAAATGGTGTTTAGAGAACTGGATATCCATTTCCCAAAGAAAGAAAGAGGACTCCTATCTCACACCTTACATAAAAATTAACTTGAAATGGATCAAAGACCTAAACATTACTGCTAAGACCATAAGACTCTTGGAAGAAAATGTAGGGCAATATTTTAAAGATCTTGTGATAGGAAGTGGTTTCCTAGACCTTACACACAAAGCACAAGCAATCAAAGAAGAAACAGATAATTGGGATCTCCTCATCAAAGGACTTTGTACATCAAAGGACTTTGTCAGAAAAGTAAAGAGGCAATGGGAGACAATATTTGGAAACCACATACCAGATAAGGGCTTAATATACTGAATATACGAAGCGATCCAACAACTCAACAAAAGAAAGACAAACAACCCAATTAAAAAATGGGCAAAAGACATAACAGACACTTTTCTGAAGAGGAAATACAAATGGTTCCAAAACATATGAATAAATGCTCAACTTCACTGGATATTAGGGAAAAGCAAATTAAAACCACAATGAGCTATCATCTCATACTTACCAGAATGGCCATTATCCAAAAAAAACAAAAAATTACAAGTGCTGGAGAGGATGTGGAGAAAGAGGGACACGTGTTCACTGTTGGTGGGAATGTAGATTGGTGCAGCCACTCTGGAAGGCAGTGTGGTGGTTTCCCAGGAAGTTAAGTATAGATTTGCCATATGACCCAGCTAGTCCATTATTAGGTATATACTCGGAGGAACTGAAAGCTAAGTCACAAACTGACATTTGCAAACCAATGTTTACAGCAGCATTATTCATGATTGCCAAGAGATGGAAACAGCCCAAATGACCATCAATGGACAAGTGGATAAACAAACTGTGGTGCATACACATGAAGGAATATTACACAGCTGTAAGACAGAACCAAGTCACAGAACGTATAACAACATGGATGAACCTTGAGGATGTTATGTTGAGCAAAGTCAGCCAGAAACAAAAGGACAATACTGTATGGTCTCACTAATATGAACTAACATTAATGAGCAAATTTTGAGAGTTAAAAGCTAAGAACACATGTTATCAGGAGATAGAAAGATGGTAGAGATCGGGCATTTTATGCTGGAGGACTAGAGAATGTTCAGTAGGATTGATTGTATAGATCCAGAAGTAGATAGCATAATGCTGTGTGATGGTAGCACAATATGGTAAGTACACTGAACAAAGATGTCTGTGAGTAAAGCTGAAAGAGGAGGGCTAGGGGCATGTATGACACCAGAGGTAAAAATAGATGATAAAGACTGAGGCTATACAACTTAGTGAAAACTGGAGTGGTCAATGATTGTGACTAAATGTAGAAATATGAAAATGTTTTTATATGTGGGAGAACAAATGAATGTCAACAATGCAAAGTGCTGAAAAAGGGGAAAAATATAATCAAAGCAAACTGGCGTCTATGGTCAACAGTAACATTGTAATATGCTTCCATTAAATGTAACAAAGGCAATATACAAAAGCTAACTGTGTATGAGAGGGGGATATAGGGGAGGGATATGGGATTCTTGGTAGCGGTGTTCATGTCTGACCTTACTATTATATTGTATTGTTTGGCATTTTATTTCTCTTTTTATTATTTTTATTATTCTTAAAAATTTTTTTCATAGTAATGAATATGTTCAAGTGCTGATTGTGATAAATGCACAACTATATGATAGTGTGAATAACTGATTGTACATTGTGGATGATTGTATGCTATGTGAATATATCTCTACAGAATTGTAGGAAAAAATGTAAGTAGGGATAAAAGTGCTGGAGAAAAAATGCAGAGAGGGATGTACCTATCCACTGTTGGTGGACAGGTAGAATGCTGTAGCCTATCTGAAGGACAGTGTGATGGTTCCATAAGAAACTAAGTATGTGGGTGCCATAAGGTTCTGCAATCCCATTATGGGTTATATACTTGAAGAGCAGGGACATGAATGGACATTTGCACACTGGTGTTTATGGAGGCAGTAATGATGATTTGCAATAGGTGGAGTTGGCCTAAGGGTACATCGACTGATGAACAGAAAGGGGAACTGTGGTGTATGCATACAATGGAATATTGAGCAACTACAAGAAGGAGTGAAGCTGTGAGACACCCAACAAGGTGAAAAATGGATCCTGTAGACGGCATTTTGAGTGAAGTACACCAGAAACGAAAAGACAAACGTAATGCCTCACCAATATGGACTAACTATATTGTGTAAACTCAGAATTGAATCTTAGAGCACAGTTTATCAGGGGTATGCTTATTGTAATGGTCCCTAGATTGTAAGGTCTTAAAGCAGTCACATCTAATCCTGAATTGTAGTGGCTGTCTCCAAATTCTCAGATGCTGAGCTCTTTGTGTATAACTGGTTGGTCTCTGGAACTCTGGGTATCTGTGTGACACCTGAAACTCAGAGCTAGAGCTTGGCTGATATGAATATCAGTATTAGTGCATACAGCAACTGTTAAAAAAGCTGGAAAATAGTTCAGACTTCAAGTAGAGATAGGAATGAAGCAGATCTGGTTAGGAATAAGGCAAATTGACTGTGTTTTAAAACTTCAACTTCTGTGTGAAACCAAGGGAAGAGATGTTTATTTGGTGCAGAATAGATATCTTCCACAGCACAATAAATACTTTAACTCCTACGGTCAGTTTATTCAAATACCATAATTACATGGAACTTTGAATAGGAAGTGAGATCTGGTATGTTTCTAAAGGTTAGTGTGAAATAGTGACACATCGCAAAGTAATTTGGGCAGAGAATAAAAATATATATGCAGGGCCCCCCTGAGGAGCTGGGAGAAATTGGAAATGTTGAACATCCCCAACTGGGTTATTACTGATATTCTCACAAATATTGAGGACTGACAATTTGCTTTGCCAATCCCTTGATCTTGGGTCTTGCCCTTATGAGGCTTGTTACCGCAAAGGAGAGGCTAAGCCTACTTATAATTTTGCCTAAGAGTCTCTCCCAGAGAACCTCGTTGCTCAGATGTGGCCCTCTCTGTCTAGCTAAGCCACCTCGGCAGGTGAATTCATTGCCCTCCCCCCTACATGGGACCTGACTCCTAGACGTGTAAATCTCCCTGGCAATGCGGGATATGACTCCCGGGGATGATTCTGGACCCAGCATCGTGGGATTGAGAAAATCTTGACCGAAATGGGGAAGTGAAATGAAACAAAATAATGTTTCAGTGGCTGAGAGATTTCAAATGGAGTCGAGAGGTCTCTCTGGAGGGCATTCTTATGCACTATATAGATATTCCTTTTTAGGCTTTAGTGTATTTGACTAGCTAGAAGGAAATACCTGAAACTATCAAACTGCAACCCAGCAGCCATGATTCTTGAAGACGATCATACAACTATATACCTTACATGGGGTGATGGTGTGAGTGTGAAAACCTTGTGGATCGCACTCTCTTTATCCAGTGTATGGATGGATGAGTAGAACAATGGGGACAAAAACTAAATGAAAAATAGGGTGGGATGGGGCGCTCTTTTCTACTTTTATTTTTTATTCTTATTTATTCTTATTTTTATTCTTTCTGGTATAAGAAAAATGTTCAAAAATTGATTGGGGTTATGAACGTACAACTATATGATGGTACTGTGAACAGTTGATTGTAACAGATGATTGTATGTTATGTGAATTTATCTCAATAAAACTAAATTTTAAAAAAAGCACACTTAAAAAATCATTTGGTCAAAGAAGAAATTGCAAAGGAAATCAGTTAATATCTCAAGATGAATGAAAACAAGAAACGAACATGTCTAAACAATGTGGACACCTGTCTCACCGCCCGTGCTTGGCATAGGATGCCCTCTCCCTGTACGGCTCCAGTGCCCTTTTTGGTTTTCACGGAGCAGGTGCCAGGTGGACAGAGGAGCCACTCTCGTCGCCACCGCCTCAGTTCAGGACCCACGTGGCCTCCTGTGGGCCCTCAGAGCAGCAGGACTCGGGCGCGGGAAGCTTGGGCCAGGTGCTGCTGCTGTTGGGGACCACTGTCGACCAGGAGAGAGATGCAAACTCATAGAATTCTACGCATCTACAGAAGCCCATTGCCAACTTAACAGGGAATGTCCTACAACTGCCTTCAACCTTAAGAACAAAACTTCAAAGGCACTTTGAAACAGTTACCAACTCCAGTTTCCTCAGTCTCAAGCTATGTGACAGAATCCCCAGAAGCATCTAAAATGACAACTCCCGGGGCCTCTACAAATACTTCCCACCACTTTAAAGTCTACGTCCAAAACAACAAATGTTTCACGAAGCACATCTCAGATGTTAACATCTACAATGGCCACAACCCATAATAGTTCATTGACATCTGTCTCTTCAACAGTAACAATCACAGCACTTGTTAATTCTAAGGAAAACAGCTGATCAAAATTTTATATCGGTAACTTTGTTGTTTGTATTAACACTGGGAGTTTCATCTGTTCTTTACATTAGATGCAAAACATATTAATTGAGAAGAAGCATTCAGCCTGGAACCATCAATGAACATGATGTCATCACTGAAGAAAATCCAAGGGTGAATGACAGAAGAAAAATTGGTGCAGCCTTATCAATTCATTTTGGTTTATTATAAGTTTTAAAAAATATTCTCTTCTTGAAAATAGTGAAAACAGGCTGTGCTTATCAGGTACAATGTATTATACAAATATGTAAAGATTCCTCATGATTTCTAAAAGTGAAAAACTTTAGGTTTGTATTTTTTTAATGAACATTTGGCACTTATAAACAATTAATATCGTGGTTATAGTCACTTTTATCAAATACATTGTAAGACAAGCAAGTCCTCTCCCATTTTTTTATGTTTTTTCTGTGTGCGGCATTGGTCACATAGTGCCAGTATTTGGAAGACATCAACACTGAAGGGCAGGATGCCATCTAGGCTTGCAAAGGAGCTTGTCACAGCACTCAGGAGTTGAGTGTTTTTGTCATTCACACAAAGAACTTCAGTGTTTTCAGAGCTGGATTTACCTTAACTATTAATTCTATACAGCAGAAATTATATAACAGAGTAAACCCAGGACCTAAGCATAATTTTAGTTTAGCTGTCTTTTCAAAAAACATCAGCACTTGATATGTTTCAAGTGTAGTAGTTGGTTTAGAAACATAACACACACACACACAAATCTTCAAATAAAACCAGAAACATTTGGGCTTAGCCCCGTTAGAGATCCACTAGAGCACTGGATACAGGAGAGCCTGTATTTTCATTAATAACTTCTTTTGAGCTTTCAGTGGTAGTTGATAAATAATTCTCTTTGATTTTTCTCTGCATTATTTCAGTATATTGCAATGTTTAATGTGACAGCATTCAAAAGACTTAGTTGTTTTCATTAAATAATCCTTGCATTACATAGATTATTTGCTACTATAAGAATAGTCACCCCTGGAAATTGCTTTTTTATGTCATATTCACTTAATTTTACTTTTATATTTAGTGAGTATTTTTAAGAGGAGTAGAGCTGCTTTCAGTATTTACAAATGTCTGATGGAGTGTAAGCACACCTATCTTTAAAAAAGAGTCCTTTATATGAGTTCCAAAACAACGTCTGGAATTCCATGTAGTTGAAATTAGAGATTAATGCTGTTTATCAAGCCAGGAATTAGGGGTTCCCCTAAGGATGCTAAAAGCTGCAGGATGAAAATGCTGCATTTCCGTGCCATATCTATTTTACTGGAAAGATTCGGGGAAAGGACTTTTTTTTTTAATTCAGTTTTATTCAAACACATGCACATAACATACAATCATCCAAGGATATACAGTCAACCGTGGGGAAAGCACATTTTTATACTAAAACAAACACAAATATATTTTGAAATGAATGATTTTGGAGTTTCAAAACAGAAAATTTTAAGACAGGAAATTTCCTGTTTCCCTAGTTTGGTATTTCCCCAGACCACTCCTGTTTCTCAGCTCTGCTGAAGAGGAGATATTTTACATGCATTATGTTAAGGGGGAAGGGAGGTGGGTAGTATTGCAGGGACACCAGTTTTACCTAACGTATTTTGGAATATTTTCAGCTTTGCAGTTTATATACCAGTACTCAAAACTCAGGGTCAAGGTTTAACAGAAGAGATATTTATTCATACTACAAATACCAAGATTAGTATTCATGTCTTAGACGGCCAAAGTAAATCGCAACAATATTTAACATGATCCCAAAATGAGTTAAGATATCCTAATGAACATGTGTCTACATTTAATAGATATAAAATATAACTTGCAATCAGCTTTTGCTTTGCAGAGATTGCCAAATATCAAGAATCTTGGTATAAGGGATCATTTCTACTTGCTGTACATTATGACCATAGTGATAAATATGGATGATAAAAATTATCCAAAATATGGGTACAATAGGATGTATGTAACACATGCAGTGTGGAGGAAATTTAATGAAATACGTGTGTCTAGAGTAGTCTGAAAAGAGATGTGGCTGGATAGGTGAGTTGTATATTACTAACTTGGCTCTAAATTGGTTATTCAACCTCTGCTTCCATTTCTTTGCAAAATACTGTTAAGATATACTTTATAGTAATGGGGTCTTTTAAACTGAGCTTGTTTTGTCTCCTGCATTCTTGATATTTCAGTACTTCAAGTCAGTTAGAACTCTGTGGATAGGTTTTCTTTTTAGCACTTCGAAGATGGAAAACCACTTTTTAGGTACTAAATGTCATTATTTGCCTTGAAATAGTTTACTCTGCTTGGGGTTTAAAATAATTTTAGTTACCTCTTTTCTCTGCACATAAGTAGTAGAATTTGTTCATTTCAAATACCAGTACTTTGTCAGTGCAGTCAATTTTTTTAAAAGGAAATGGTGATGCAAAGCAATATTTTACTTTAGGACATGTTTCCTAAGTGAAGACTTATCTTCCTAATTATGTTTACTTAAATAGACCTTCAAATGTGTTTACATTCCTTGACAATGTATCTATTTGAAGATAAAAGCAACCCAGATGTATATCTAAATATTAGGCAAACGCCTATGTAGGATTTTAAAATTTCCTGGGATACCTGTAAGATGAATAATTCTAACACAGATAAATGAAAGCTGGCAGTACATTACAGTGACACTTTCTGTATTTTTCAGAAAAAAAAATTTAAGCCAGCTCCTGTTGCTGTTTTTTCTTTTTATTATAGTAAATAGCTTTTGGTATTTCATTGTTACTGAGATCTATTTTTAGAATAAAATTTTGCTCTTCTCATAAAAAAAATCAAATGTGGACATACCAAACAAAGAAGTTTTAAAAATGATCTTTAAAATGCTCAAGGAGATGAAGGAAAGTACAGAGACAGAACCAAAGGATATTAGGGAAAAAAAAGTGAATGAACAATATGAGTCTAAGTAAACAGATAGAAATGTTAAAAAGGAGCCAGACAGAATTATTGGAGTTGAAGACCACAATAACTGAGATGAAAAATTCCCAGAAGGGTTTCAACAGCAGGTTGGAACTGGCATAAGAAAGAATCAGGGAACTTGAAGACAAGACCCTTGAAATGAGTCAGGCTGAGGGGCAGAAAGAAAAAAGAATTATAAAAAGTGAAAATAACCTAAGACACTTCTGGGACACCACCATGCACACCAATATGTGCATTATGGGAGTCCCAGAAGGAGAAGAGAGAGAGAAAGGAACAGAAGGAATAGTCAAGAAATAATGACAGAGAACTCCCCCAATTTAGCAAGAGACATGAATATGCACATCTAAAAAGATCAGAGAACACCAAACAGGATAAATCCCATATTACATTGATTACACTAGCACATGCAAAGGACAAGGAGAGAGTTCTGAAAGCTGCAAGAGAACACCAATGTGTTACGTCCAAGGGGCTCCCAACTGGACTGTGTGCTGACTTCTCATCAGAAACCATGAAAGCAAGAAGGCAGTGGGTTGAAATACTTAAAATGCTGAATGAAAACAACCACTAGCCAAGAATATTATATCCTACAAGACTTTCTTTCAACAATGAGGGAGCTAAGTCATTCTCAGATACACAAAAACTTAGGTATTTACCCAAAAGAATTGGGACTTGTGCAACAGGTAGTTACACACAAATGTTCACAGCAGCATTATTCACAATTGCCAAAGACAGAAGCAATCCAAGTGTCCCTCAACTAATGCCTGGATAAACAAAAGTGATATATACATACAATGGAATATTATTCAACCGTGAAAAGGAATGAAGTCCTGATACAACAATATGAACAAAACTTGCAGACATCATGTTGGGTGAAAAAAGCCTCTGGAATATATGAGCACTGTCTCATAAAAAGAAATATGATAACTTATTGTCAAGAACTAATCAAAACCTTAAAGAAAAATGAAACTTTGGTAGAACAATCCTTTTACAGAACACCCCTCGGAGATAAGATAATCAAAACAACAATCTTCAGCATGGCAACTGAAGATTTATTAAGTGCATTTTTATGGAGGTTGGAAAAGACACCTCTAGAAAGACACGCTCCAATCTCTGGGTAGGACCCTATCAGGTACTTTTAACTAACTCACGTGCAGCTAAATTAGAAGGTACATATGATTTAAATGAGAAATCATATTTCTCATTTAAAGAAAGCTCCCAGCCCTGCTTGAACATCCATTCCTCCTGAAGACCTAAAGCTCAAGACTACCAAGGACCAGAAGTAGATGGCATCTGATAATGACAGCTAACCCAAGACCTGGGACCAGGCCTGTATAATTAATATTTGCTGGTGGTTTTAGGCTAAAGTTACCCAGAAATAGACAGCACCTGATGTAGACAGCTAACCCAAGAACCAAGACCAGACCTGGTCTTCATCAGATTGAAATGAACTCAATAATGCCTGCTATAATCTTCATTGTTATCCTATTAGCTGTCCTATTTGCATTTTTATTCCTTCCTCACGCCTTCTTTTGTACACCTGTTCATCTCTGTCCCTCCCATAATGAATCCTACTCCTTTCAAACTCCTCATATTTGCACCCTTACCCTCTCTTCCTAGTCCCCTGCCATTCACCATCCTTTTCTCCCGCAGCCATACAAAGGGCTGCTGACTTAGGCATTCTATCCAATTACTGGGTCTGCGCTAATTTAGAGTCCACAGAAGGGTCCCAGTTATTGGCCACAACCATATGCATTCAACCCTGGATAAACATTAAAGACATCAAAGAGGAAACGCAAACATTACATGAACTAGAGAACCCTGAAGTTCAAGATTTTTTTAGTTGGCTAAATCTTGGATCTTGGGGAGACTAGATTTGTAGCCTATTTCAAACCTTGCTGGTCCTTTTTCTTATAGTCACCACAACGTCTCATAGTCTGGGGATGAAACAATCAATAACCACCACAGCTGCCTCCCAAGCCATGCTAATGCACCAAGCCACTGATCTGTAAGCTTGCACTCATGAAACTTATTTCCATAATGACAAAACTAAGCCGAATTACAATTAACCACTAAGAGTCACCCCTTGAAAATCCTGTTGTTCAAATGTGGCTCCTCTCTAAGTCAAACTCTGCAAATAAACTTCCTCCCCACAGGGGACATGGCTCCCGGGGATGAGCCTTTCTGGTGCTGAGGGATTAATATCAAATGTTGGTCAGTGATGCCCTCAGAGAAAGATCTTTGTCAAAAGGGGGAAATGTGAAAAGAAATAAAGCAAAGTAGAGTTACTGTGGCTAAGAGAGTGAAAATGTAGTCAGAAGGCCATTCAGGAGGTGACTCTTGGGCAAATCTCAGCCAGATATCACAAACTGCCCAAGTACGCACAGCCTCAAGCAATAATATTCCTCAAAACCTAAGGATGTCTGGACACCGTGAACAAACCACAAGATGAAGAAATCAGCAAACTAACCTGAAGGGCATTCAGAGCACCCAGAATATCCACCAATCACAATTTATGTAGTCTTCTTCCTTTTCTTTAAAACCCCTGCCTGGAAACGCCAAGACAGGACACAATTTGAGCTACTGCCTGCATTTGTGCCTCCCAAGTTGCAATTCTAAGACGCCCAAACAAATACCTTCACTGTCTTACAGCTCAGTTTGTTATTTCTTAGTGGACACCTGAGTCTCCTTTAATCTCAGCCAGAAGGAGGAACAGACGAATGTGGCGTTCTGATTATCCTAATGTGTCTGTCAACCTGTGATTCCCCTCCTGACTACCTCATGTCACTATTCTTGATCTTTCTCTCATCACCACTTTGGAGCAAGACAGAAGCACTTTAGCTTATTTTATTTGATCTCTTCTTGCAATTTAATCAAGTTGGGCATCTTCCTTCCTCTTCACACATTTTGTAAAGGCCAACAATATGTACTATTTGGTCAAATCCCAAAGAAGGACCAGACTGGGCACTAAGCTGGCATTTTTCTTAATGGCTAATTGAATTCTTCAAAGCCTTTCATCTATTATAGGTGACTGGCACAGTTGAACTAATGTCTGAATGCTGTCTCTGAGTTTCGTACACACAATGAAGTCCCTAGTTTCCCCAACATGGAACTCAGTAAGGAAACTTAGACTTTTCATGACCAGTAATGACAAACGGCAGTCATTTTGGCCTTCTGAATCTAAGGCTTGAGCCAGCATAGACAAGTCTAATAAATGGCACACATTATAAAAATGATTTCTTTCAGGCCATAGATAGCTAGAGGTTTGGTCACTTAGGTCTTTTGGTTCTAAGACACACTTTTGTCTCTGGTTATACCTCCCAGGTGTACTAAGAACATAAAACAATGTAAAATAACAAACGGGTCTTATGCTAGACTGTGCATGATTAAGTAGTTTATGAAGTCTAAATTCAGATACATAATTTCTGTCCAGTTCGTACACCAACTTAGTGTTAGGATGGCTGATGGTTGCTATTCTCAAGAGATTGTAATGCAGGTAGTTAGGCCAGTGGCGTAGAAGTTTGTAGTTCAAGAATGCAGTTTATATACAAAGACTTGGTCCCCTGTATTATCGCTCCATGTATCATTTATTTGTGAGGGTCTCCTTTACTTAGTTGGTCATTTTAAACTTATTTGACCATGAATAACCATGCAATATTAATTAAAATATTAAGTTTTAACAGAAAAGAAAAATTAGAGATTTCAAAATATTTCCTAAGATAAAATATTATGTGGAAATTTTAAGACAAGATACATACCATGACTGATGTCCAGTAGATCTGGGGTCAGAAACTATGGTCTGGCATCTGTATTTGTAAATAAAGTTTTGTTGGATTATAGTCATGCCCATTTATTTTACATATTATCTATGGTTGCTTTCATGCTATAATGGCAGAGTTGTGACAGAGATCCTTTGTTCCAAAAGGTCTAAAATACTTACCATCTAACCCTTTACAGAAAATGTTTGCCAGCCTCTGCAATAGGCAATGCAGCACGGATGTGCCAGTTGCTAAGTGCTGCTC
>PVKY010011505.1:0-12053 GCA_004027775.1 Bradypus variegatus
GGGGGAGGTGATGAGGTAGAAAGACATCCCAGCCAGAGAAAAATGCATTAAAAAAATCGCAGAGTTCCAAACTCCCGACGTCTGGCGGGGACTGAATTCCAAGTCACTCGGTAGCCATATGGTATGGCATGAAAGAGGCCGAGAGGAGGGGGATGTCAGTAGAAAGGCTGAGAAAGGCAGAGAAGGGCCTCATAAGCTGGCTGGGGAGAGTGAGCTTTGTCCTGAGGGAAGTAGGGACCCATGGAAGTCTTCAGAGGGACGGGAGGGATGGGGTGAGATCTCCGAGGACACTCTGTGCCCACCGCATACTGTCGTGCAGTTTGGGCAGAGCATAAACGTGCCAGCTGAGGGGGCTGAGGACTGAGCTGGGAATGGAAACCAGCCTTTACTCTGCCTACCAAGCCATGTGTCCTGGCAGATGACCTCTTAATAGAGGGTCCACTTTGTCTTCTGGTCAAAGGCCAAAGGCGTCCCCCGTACCAGCAGCAGCCGCAGGCTGTGTAACCACGGGGAGAACCCATGGGGAAAGCACCAAAGGGGCAGGTGCAAGAGAGATTTCAGAGACGGGGGCAGCCTTGGGGTGAGGAGGCAAGCCCAAGGAATCAGTGGAAACCCCAAACCAGGCCTTTGAGTGGTGGGAACAAAGCAGGCCCAGGGCCTGCCAGGTGCAAAGGGGTGGGGAGACCGGCAGGGCTGCACCCAACTAGAGATCTATGGAGAGTACAGCCCCCCCGGGAGCCCCAATCTTCTGTGCCTGCACTGGTAGTGAGGAGGTCAGCAGGGCCTCTTTGGGGGGTCACCAAAGCCTCTCATCTCCCCTGTCTCAGCCTCTGAGGCAGTTTCCCTTGGGGACCCTGCCCCCCACATTGGGGCTCCTTCAGCTTTCACTGGTTAGGCCTGCCCATCTACCCACCTTCGCCAAGCCAGTCGGGACACTAAAAAGGAGGTTGGTGGGGGAGGAGGATATAGAATGTAGACTGTATATAGGAAGTTTGGGTTCTGTGCACACTGCTACCCTACCCCGTACCCCTCAAACTTGTCCAGAGTCATGATGGAACACACCCCCACTGTCTGAACATGAGTGACCAAGGCAACCACTTCCCTCTCCAAATGGCACAGTCTCCCTTAACCAGGGCTCAGTCATAGGTGTGTCCCATGGAACCATGTTTAGTCAGTAAAGGTCATTGTCAGGTTTCAGGAATGGCAGCAATATAAAAAGACCCAGAGCCTCTGCCCTAGTGAACAAGGGCCTTCACCTGTAGACTGGCATGCTCCCTCTCTCTCTTCCCCCTTCCCCCTTCCCCACTGCTCCTTCTCTCCCGCTGCCTCTGGGCTGGGCGTGCAGTTTCTGCCCCCCTTCTCTCCCCCAGCTTCTGCCACCCCACCCCACCCCCGGCCTTCATCCCCACAGCTGGTGTGGCTATTGAGGCTGATTCACTTATTTATGTATATTAAAATGTCAGCCCTGCCGTAAGTTCTGGATGGCATGGTTTGCTCTGTCCTATTGGGGTTCCCCTGCCTGCTGGGCCCCCAGCCCCCCATCCTCACAGGGGGTGGAGGGGAGCCAGAGCCAAGGACTGCAGGAGGACACCCCTGCTGCTGGGCACCCAGACTCTCTCCAAGGGACCGGGGGGCCAGGAGCCTTGGGGACCCCACGTCCCTGGAGATGCCAGAGTAGAGGACGGAGGCCCTAGGAGCAGGAGGCTGGGGATGGTGAAGTGGAAGAAGGTTACTCTGGAGGCTTCCCTTTTGACCTCTCTCTGAAACAGCCACCTCAGCTTCTGGTCGTCCGCCACCCAGCCTAGAGGAAGGAGCTTGGAGGAAGGAGAAGGCCAGAAGTTCCCAAACTGGCTGCCCATTAACTTTATCTTGGGAGGCAGCTGAAGTGCTGCATGTGCTGATAATGGAGAAAGCTCCCAGATACTGTGGAGCAAAACTAGATTCAGATGCGTGCACATGGTGTGCTACCTTTTGGTAAAAATGGGGAAGTCAGAATCTATATTTGTATTTGCTTGTACAGACATAAAAGTAAATAAGGACACACAAGACTAACCACCAAGCACACTGGTTACCTCTTGAAGGGGTGAATGGGGAATGGGCAGATGGGAACCAGAAAAGGCAGGGTCTTTTGATACTTTTTCATTTTTGATTCATCTGAATGCTGTACTTATTCAAGAAATTAATTTTTTCCAACACTTGTTGTGAAAATTTTCAAAAATACAGCTAAGAATCCATTGAAAGAACTTCACAAAGAACATCCATCTATCCACCACCTAGATCCCACCAATAGCAGCCACTCTACATGTGTTGTCAGAGATCTATCCATCTATTATCTATCCGTTTTAGTTTCCTAGCTGCTAAAACAAAATACCATACAATGGATTGGCTTAAACAATGGGCATTTATTGGTTCATGATTTTGAGGCTAGAAGTCTAAAATCGAGGTGTCAGCAAGGCGATGTTTTCTCCCCCAAGACTGTGGTGTTCTGGGGCTGGTTGCTGGTGACCCTTGGTCCTTGGCTTTTCTGTCACATGGTGACGTACGTGGTGGCATCTTCTCCTTTCTCTTCCGGGTCCTGTTGACTTCCGGGTTCTGGCTTCTCTCCATCTGACTTTCACTCTGCTTATAAAGCATTCCAGTAATCCGGATTAAAACGCAAGCAGCTTATCTCTCTCTAAAACAGGTAAATTCACTGCCCTACACCCAAGTGGGACATGATTCCCAGGGATGTATATCTCCCTGGCAACATGGGACATGACTCCCAGGGATGAGCCTGGACCCTGTATCACAGGATTGAGAAAGCCTTCTGGACCAAAAGGGGGAAGAGAAATGAAACAAAGTTTCAATGGCTGAGAGATTTCAAATGGAGTCAAGAGGTCATTCTGGAGGTTATAACTTATTATGCATTATAAGCTATCTCTTTTAGTTTTTAGTGTATTACAATAGCTAAAAGAAAATACCTGAAACTGTTGAACTACAATCCAGTATCCTTGATTCTGAAGACAATCATATAACTATAAAGTTTATACAATGTTACACTGTGATCGTGAAAACCTTGTGGCCCACACTCCCTTTATCCAGTGTATGAACAGATGAGTAGAAAAATGGGGACAAAAAGTAAATGAATAATAGGGGGGAGAAGCAGTATGGGATGTTTTTGGTGTTCATTTTTACTTTTATTTTTATTCTTATTTTTTGGAATAATGAAAATGTTCAAAAATGGATTGTGGTGATGAATGCACAACAATATGAAGATACTATGAACAGCTGATTGTACACTTTCAATGATTGTATGGCATGTGAATATATCTCAATAAAACTGCATTAAAAAAAAAACACAAACTAATTCAGTTGGGCTATACCTTAACTGAAGTAACCTCATCAAAAGTTCCTATTTACAATGAGTTCACACCATTTAATGGATTAAGATTAAGAACTTGTTTTTCTGGGGTGCATAACTCCAAACCACCACATCGTCCATTAAAAAAATATAGAAAGTAGTTTCCTGGGTCCCTCCCAAGACCTGACAAGTCCTGGGTGAGGATCCGGAAATCTGTGTCTTTAATCAGTTCTCTGAGTGATTCTGGCATTTGGGAACTTCTGTCACGGTCCATTTCCTCATCCCACGCAGAAGCTGTATCTACGGTCAGTCGGTGGTTGACTGGCCACGACTGGGGCTCTTCCTTGTCTGGAAGCCTTCTGCCTACAGGGTGAGCGCTCCCCAAGGAAGGTCTTACCTCTGGGGCCAGAGTGCTCTCCAGACTCATCCCCATCCTAGCCAGACTCTTCCCCGGGACTGGATGTGCTTCGGTGCCTCAGCAACCAGTCCCTTTCCCCCAGTGTGGCTCCAGAACTGAACACAACTCTCCGAGGGGGCCTGATCAGAGCAGAGTGCCCTGGTCCCATCCCTGCCTGAGCTGAAAACTATTCTTACCTGATGCAGTCTACATTCTCCCTTTCTGCTGTGCAGGGCAGGAAACCATAAAACGAGTGGCTGTATTTGCAACAGACACTGTTCACCCCACCAGTGCCAGGCTGGCCAGGCCCCATGAACTGGGAGTCTTGCAAGCCCTCTTGCCCCTCTTTAGCCTTCTCCTGTTGCCATAACAATGATGATGGTGAGAGAGAGAGAAAAATGCTCAGGGACATTTGGAGACAGCCATTGAAACCAGAACCAGGAGAGAAGGACCAGCAGACATCAGTCTGTGCCTTTCCATGTGACCAAGGAACCCTGGATGCCAGCAGACTGTCCTCAGAGAAGGTCCACAAACAAAGGAGCTTTGCCCATAAATGGATCACCCTCATAATTGACTGTGATGAGACTTTGGACAAAGAGTTGTTACTGAAACGAGTTAAGATTTTTAATACATTGGGATGGTTTACATATATTTTGCATGTACAAAGAAAATAACTTTTTGGGATCCAGAGGGCAGAATTGGAGTGAAAAATATCTTCTACAGAAGATACTTTCAATCCTTCATCTGAGTTCCTGTGGTTGTGAACACTTTTGTAAATGAGACCTTCAAAGATGTTGTTATTATTTAAGGTGTAGTCTCACTTGTGAACAAGGAAATGTAGATGATGCCAAATTGAATGATGCTGGCCCTTAAACCATATTACTGGAGTCCTTATATGCAAAGGAAATTAGGACACAGACACTTGGTAGAAGCCACAAGCCAGAATAAGCCAGGAAATGAGGCAGCTCACCATCTGACAGTAACAGAAATGGAAGCCAGAGAACATCAAGGATACTGGAAGCCGGAACCTGAGTGTTGCAGACCCGGAAGAAACAATGGCTTATGGAGACCTTGTCTACCTGGGTATACGGGAGAAAGGAATTTCCATCAAGGCTGCATGGAAAACCCAGTTCTTCACATATAATCTTTTTTTATGCAATTTTACTGAGATATATTCACATAACATGTGATCATCCAAAGTTTACAATCAATTGTCCACAGTCTCATCATATAGCTGTGCACTCATCACCACAATCAATTTTTGAACATTTTCATTGATTGAAAAAAATAAAAATAAGAATAAATATGAAAATAAAATTCTTTTTATATCCACCTAAAAAATTAAAAAAATATTAAAAAATGATGATGATGATGGTGGTGGCGGATAACACTGAGGAGCCCTTACTGCCAACCAGGCATCATTCTAGCACATCATTTGTGTTCATTCAAACATCACAACAATCCTATAGAGTAGGTATGATTATCCCCGTTTTTACAGATGAAGCGACTGAGACATAGAGAGCTTAGGTAACTTGCCCAAAGGTACATGGATTTCCTCTTTAGTTGCCACCACATGTAAACACATGCACAGAGCTCTCATGAAGTCTCCTGCACTAGCCTTGGCTGCACCTTGGACCCATGAACTTCCTACTACCCAAGCCTAGAGTGCAGCTCCTGGCTGATAAACCTGTGCTCTGAACTTTTACTGATAATGAGCTCCCCTCTGCCTGTCAAAACCTAACAGTCCTGTGTCCCACTCTCTCAGGATCTTGCTAGATGGCTATAGCCAACCTGCTCAAGAAATTAAAACTAAGCTGTAACTGGCTGATGCATTTACCTTCTCAGGTAAATGTGTGTATACATACACACGCATATATACGTACACATACATACACACACACACACACGTACATTTATAATTTTAAAATTGAAATTATTTTGGGGGTGAGAGGGAGGGATGCAAAACCATAACAGACTATAATGATATTTACATGTTAAAGGGTATCCTCAAAGCAAACTCCATGGCAGGGCCAGTGGAAAAGATTTGGGGCCTTAGGACTTCCTATTGCTCCATAAGTCACATTGAATAAGTTGGGGTGTTGATACTGAGTATCTGGGACTTCTTTTCAGGAACCCCCAGAAAACCCAAGTCAAGAGGCAAGTCACGAGCCACGCTGCTTCAGGAGCTAAGATCTTTGCAATGGGCCCCTGGAGGGGCTGAGAGAAGGAATAGAAATTTGGGGAGCCCTCTGGGACTGGAGTTGACACATTAAAGGTCATCCAGTTATATTTGAGATTCAGATAAACAGCAAATAATTTTTTAGAATAAGAAGTATGCCCCAAATATTGCATCGGACATACTTAAACCAAAAATCTATTCATTGTCTATCTGAAATTCAAATGTAACTGGGCATCCCACCTTTTTAGTCAGTAAATCCAGCAACCCTCTCTGGGACTCCGCACATCCAGCTCCCAGGGAAACAACACAAGAGACTATCACAGTGGCTCATAACCAACTACCTCTGTGTCCCTGACTGAAGTGACGGGTAGGGGACTGCCCTGGTGCCCTCCGCCACCAGCTCCAAGGTGGCCATGGGGTCAAGGCCATGGTGGTCCACTGAAGAAAGGGGGCCTGGGTCGGCCAATGGGATCCCACTCTTGCCTTGGCTGCACCTTGGACCCAGGAACTTCCTTTTTCAGAAGAAAGCCGGTTTCTTGGAGACACAGCCCTCCAATCCCGAGAGAACTGGGAGGGGGCCCCCAAGATGCTACCCAATTCCCCTGACTTCACTCCTGCGTTATTCTTTATTTTTTTCTGATCACAAAAGAAATGCACATTCAGCGCAAAAAATTCAAATGCTGCAGGAATGTTTGACTTAGAAAGCCCCTCCAGAGACAACCGCTGTTAACAGTCTGCTGTATCTTCTTCCAGATTTTTCTCCACAGATATTAATGTATATTATTGCCATCTCAGAAAATGGAATTGTATTTTGCACGCGGTTCGGCAGCATGCGTGTGTTTCTATTTCGTTGGTTTTACTCTACCTCGTTCTTTATTCCAGTGCAGTTTGGTCTTCTGGGGGCTCTGAGCCTCTTGGAACTTTGATGAGTGACAAATGCACGTGAGCCCCTCGCACGAATATTTCTGTTCCATGTGGTAATCAGAGCCTCCCCGGGGCTGATCTCCCGACCCCTCCGTCCCGAGCAGGGAGGCGGGCGGCCGGGAAGGGCTGGGGTCCTGCCCTTCCCGTCGTGGGGTGGGAGAAGCCCCAGGGCAGCCCTCCACCGTGAGACCCTCTGCCCTCCTGGGGCGCCCACCCTGGGCCCCTCCTCGGGCCGGGAGCTCCTCGCGGCGCATCCGCACCAAGGTCACCTGACTCAGCCGCTGCCAACCCCCTGGGTCACGCCAAGAGCCTCCTGGCCTCAAACGGGTTGAGCAACATTCACCTCCCGGCTGCGCAGTCACCGGGACACGCTCGGCCGCGACAGCCGCGGGAGGAGAAGCGCCGCCCGCCCCGGCGCCCGGTGGCTCGTGTCTGCTCCACGCGCCCGCGGAGAGGCGCAGGCTGTGCCCTCCGTCCCAGCCAGAGTGAGTCCGGGGGTCTGCCCCGGGGTGGGGGGCGAGGGGAAGGCCAGATCCGGGTGGGGATGCCCATCACATCTTGGCAAGGGATACAGGGTTGTGAGAGGGTGTGTGTGTCTGAGTGTGTAAGTCTGTGTAAGTGTGTGTAGGTCTCTGTGTGAGTGTGTGTGTGTGAATGTGTGTAAAAGTCTATGTGGGATGTATGTGTGTGTGAATGTGTGTAAGTCTATTTGGGGGTTGTATGTGTGAGTATGTAAGTCTGTGTTTGTGTTTCTGTGTAAATGTGTGTATATCTGTGTTTGTGTGTGTGTAAGTCTGTGGGTGAAAACCTATTTGGAAGTGTGTGTGTGTGTGTGTAAGTCTGTGTAAATGTGCATGTCTGTGTGTGAATGTAAGTCTCTGTGTGTATAAGTCTATTTGGGGTATGTGAGTCTGTAAGTCTGTATATATGTCTGTGTGTTTGTATGATGGGTGTGAGAGTGTGTCAATTTGAGTGGGGTGTCAGTTTATGGGTGTGTGTGAGTGTAAGTCTGTGGGGTTATGAGCTTATGGAGGGGGGTGTGTGAGTTTGTGTAAGTTTGTGTACGTAAGTCTATTTGGGGTGTGTATGTGTGATGCATGCAAGTCTGTATGTATAAGTCTGTGTGTGTGTGTGTATGATGTGTGTGAAACTGTGTTTAAGTCTGTGGGGGTGTGAGTTTATGGAGGGGTGTTTGTGAGTGTGTGTACATCTGTGTGTATAAGTGTGCTTGTGGTCTAAGGGTAGGGAAGTGGTCACAGACAGGGCTGAAGCTAGAGAGCCTTGCCTGGTGGCTCGGGGAGGGAAGCCGGGTGTCTGGAAGTGTCACTCTGTTTCACAGCCCCCACCCCGGTCCCAGGGCAAGGGGCTCTCCCTGGGCTGGAGACATCACCCCACCACCAGCCCTTGCCATGGTTTGCTGCTGTAGGGGGGCTGGGCACTGGGGCTTTGTGGGGTCAGCTCCCCTGTCTTCCCCTGCCTCACAGGTGGCCAGAGGAGCAGCTGTCTAAGGTCACTTCAAGGAGGGAAGTCTGGGTAACCACTCTTCCTTCTGTGCCTCTTCATCTCCACCTTTGACCAAGGCCTGGAATATCCCCCATGGGGCACAGGGAGCCCTCATTCTCAGTGTGGGCTGGGAAGCCAGACTGACCCAAGTCTGCTTTATGCCCTGTGACTTTGAACAAGTTACTAACTTACACCCTGAGCCTCAGTTCCCTCATCTGTAAAATGGAGATAATTCCTACCTCCCAGGGTTGTTGTCAGGTTAAATGAGGAAGGGATGCAAAGTGCCAAACACATAATTAGTGTTCAACAAATGGTCGCTGTTGTAATTATTTACTATTAGCTCGACTGGTGCCATCTCACCTAGGGACACTGTCCAACCCTCCATCCCACATCCTAAAGCACCAACAGGGGGATGCCTTTGACAGCTCCTCACTTACGTTATTATTTAACTATTCTGTACCCCAAGTAGTGCCCCAACACCCAAGGCAGAGCCCAGCCCATAGGAGGAACTGAAGGATGCAAAATGGAATGGAATTATAAGAAGGGGAGGGATGCACGGAGGAAAGGGTCAGGGAAAGACCAAGAAAGGGAGGTGAGAAAAAGGTGGGGATGGAGACTGCCATGCCAGGCAGTTAAGGATTGCCCAGAGAGGTTATCAGTGGGGACCTGGGGTGTCTTTTGCATTCCCTGGATCCCTTTTGCTTTTCTCAAAGCCAGAGGAGGCTCTTCTCCCTCTCCTTCCCTGCACATCCCCGGGATCCTGCTTCCTGAGTTGGGCAGTATCCAGTCAGCCAATCTATCCACCAGTTCTAATAAGGATGTCATTCAACTATGGACTCTCTTCTCTTTCTGCCAGCTCCCTCTCCATCCCCTTCCCAGGTGATCTTGGGCAAGTCACTTGCCCTCTCTGGGCCTGAGTCTGCTTGTCTATAAAACAAAGAGGTTCCACTGGTGTCCTTCCCCTGGTGTTCTCTTATCTATCCTCTGTTATTCTCCTGCTTATCTTGAAACCTACTTCTCAGTTACCAAAACAATTTAAGCTATTGATCATCAGCCCTCCTTTTTTTCTAGAAGAGTAAACTTATAAATGCCCATTAGGCTCTGAAGTTTCATGAAGGAATTTTTTGGTCACTATTTATCCCCAAAGCCTAGCTCCCTAGCTCAGTACCTGGCATATAGGAGGTGCTCAGTAAATATTTTTTAATAATTGGGTGGATGGAAGGAAGGAAGGAAGGTAGGATGGAAGGATGGAAGGATGGTAAGATGGAAAGAAGGATGGATGGATGGATAGATGGATGAATGGATGGATGGATGGAAGGAAGGATGGATGGATGAAGGAAGGATGGATGGAAGGAAGGAAGGATGGATGGATGGAAGGAAGGAAGGATGGATGGGAGGTGGATGGATGGGTGATGGATAGATGGATGGGTGGATGGATGGATGGATGGCAGGTGGATGGATGGATGGACAGATGGACAGATGGATGGATGGTGGGTGAGTGGATGGATGGATGGGTGGATACACGGATGAAGTTGCCCCCATATCCCTGTGGAGAGTCAGGAAATGCAGGGGAACATGTTAGGACTTGGCTGGCCTAAGGAAATTGTGCTCGTCCTGACAATGTCTCCTCTTTAATTTAGCTATTTGCAAATGTGTTATGAAAAGAAAACTACTCAGAAGTGCTGGAATTGCCATCTTAACTTTTAACCCATTGCCCATCACTTAGTTAACCCATTGTCATCTTGTTCAGTTACTCTAATCTGATGTGAGCTGCCTTCTATGTTAGGGGTGTGTGATTTTAGTTATCTACAAAATAAGGGGCCGCTGGGGGCGAGAAGGGAGGGCAGATGCTGTGACTGCCCTCCAGAGACAGGACAAGGGTCTCCAAGCACCCTTCAGGAGAAGAGGGGAAGCCTTGGCCTGCCTTAGTAATGACACCATTTAATGAGCACTTACTCTATACCAGACTCTTCATTTGCATTAACTCAATACCTCCAACAGTTCGGAGAGGAAGGCAGTATTATTATCACCAGCCCCATCTTACAGATGGGGATACTGAGGCTCCGAGAGGCTAAAGAACTTGCCCAAGGTTATTCAGACAATAACAGGTTGGCAAGGACTTGAACCCAAGATCAGGGGCCCCAGGGTCTGCACCCCACCCCAGATTGGACCCTCCTGGCAGGGGCAGGGGAAGGGCCCCCAGTGACAAAGTTTCTGGTGCTGCTTCCAAAGCTCCAGGCTCCCATCCTTGCCTCTACGTATGTTTACTCATTCTCAGTGATGGGACATTTTCAAGTTGGCAAAATGGATTTGTAACCAAGCCTAGAGAGGGAAGAGACTTGTGATCTCTAGACTATGTGCTTCCTCATTCACTGACCTTGCTCCCGTCGGATCACCTCTCAGGCCTGAGGGCTGCTACACAACTCTTATCTTGTCAGTACGTCCAGCGGGCTTTCTCTGTGTTATCAATGGAAGAACATATCAGTAACAGGTGATCACAGTTCCTTCTAAAGCGGCTGTTTTAGATGTGTGTAGGCTACTTAAGAGTGATACCAGGGGCTTTGATGTGAGGATACCGGAACCCTGCCCCATGCACAAAGAGATGTTTCCCTTCAAGGTCATCATTATGGGAAGCTGTGTTCATAATCCAACAATTCTGCCATCACTGAAAGCATATCTTTGGGGCCCCTCCCTTGCCCTCAGATCATTTTAAACTTCACCTTGTTACTTCATAGTGTCTTTCTATCTTTGATCTAAATCATTATCATGCCACTTGATCACTCATTTACTTTCTCACCAGACTTGGCTTCCCTTGACTTTTGGCCATTTCCAAAACATCAGACACTTCCTCAAAGGATGAAAAATCTGCCTTCACCGAGGTTATTCAGAAGGTCAGCCTTTAAGAAGAATCTGGAGAAAGACTGAGCAGAGCAGGTGGAGGATGAGCCCACAGCTCCCCAATGTGACTATGTCAAGGTCTGGCAGGCATTTGGATGTGTAAGTTCTGAGCTTTATTTTTAAAATGGTCATTGCTTTTCAGCCCCACATAGCACAGGGGAAGGCAATCCACTGGCTGGGGACCCTCAGCCACTACCAGCTGAGATGGGAGACTGAGGAGTAGCAGAGGCTTTTCAGGAACATAGCCACACTGGATGCAGGTGAAATTGGGGACAGGACTGAGGCTGGGGGGCGCATCTTCTCAGCCACCTGCTTCCCCTTCCTGCACAGAACTAGGAAGGGGTGAAATGGTGGGTGACCTCACCATCTGTGCATGTCAGGGCTGACGGGAGGTGTCAGGAATGCTTCATCATCCTCCACCTTCACCGTGCTCCACACACTTCCATCTAGAGTCCTTCCAACATGGCTGGGATCTCTTGTTATCTGTCTCTCCCCCTCTGAAAGCACCCCCTTCTTATGTCCTCCTAAGGATCTTAGACCCCTTTCTTGGTTTGATTCAGGTAGGCAACTGAGGAGGTGTAGCTGTGGCAGAAAGAGTAGCAGGAAAGGAAAGAAGAGGCAGAAGACAAGGGGAAAGAAAAAGAAATCAGTGGAAGCAGAGGTGTAGGTGGGAAGAAGGGGGAAGGAGAGGAGGAAGAAAGGACACCGATGCTCACAGCCCGCCCCCCCCCGCCCACAGCTAAGGGCTCTGCCTTCTCAGAGAGGCCATGTCGGAAGGAGAGAGCAAAGACAGCTCGGGCAGCGAGTGCCCC
>PVKY010011506.1:0-11996 GCA_004027775.1 Bradypus variegatus
TCTAAAATCCAGAATCTAATTTAAGCTGTGCCTTATATTACCTAAGGGTGATTTCTAAAAAAATCTTCAGTAATAAAAGAACCTCAGGGGGCACACTGGACCAACCACCAGTGTTTTACAGAAGCTGCGATGGCAGGGGGATGTTCAAAGAATGGCTGTCACTTCCTAGAAATCTTCAGACTGTTCTTAATTTGGACGAAGTAAACTGTTGGTAATATCAGCTTTTACTGAGCTTTCAAACTTTAAAGCTTTTCAAGTAAAAAAAATTGGAAAACATTCTATAAATTCCAGAAAGCAACATATAAAGTGATTGACCAGAGAGATTGATTATTCACTGTTGGATGTAGGTTGAAGTTAACTTGAAATCATTCAAGATTTTTTTTTTAATCCCCATTTTTAAAAAAGGCAGGGTTGGAAGAAGGAGAATAAAAGTCTGATTGTTTTGTTTGTGGTGGTGTGGCATGTTTGTACTGCTTTGCAAATGGGAAGGGCCTATTAAGAGCTTTCTGTGGGTTTAATCTCTGAGTCATGCTTTAATGACTGTGATAGTAGGATTATGTCATCTGGCCTGCTCTTTCTACATTGTCCCTAATTTGTCACATGAAGCCATGCACAGTTATTGATCTGTAGAACTGTGCAGCAGTTTGGTTGTGTCCAAATACTCTGAAGCCATTATTTTTCTGCCATAAAGGCTTTTATACACAAAGGTCTCCTGAACTGCTCCATTACATATGAGTGTATTCAGGCCATTTCTTCAAACTCCTCTCTCCTAATTTTTGCATCTCTTTCATCCTCTTTCTTCTAAGCTTTAACTTTTCTTTTCCTTAAGCAAAAAAAAAAGAGTTCTTTATTCTTATACCTGCAGATCTCACTCCTATTTTGATGATATGGATTCCACATTTGCAGCTACTCATTGGGTGGTAGATGTTTCCTATTTTCTGAAACCCACAACTAGATTCATTCATTCAGTCATTCCTTCATCATCATCATTTTTCACTCTGAAGCTCATGTCTCCAGGTAATTTCTATATCCCAGTCAATTGTCCCAATACACTTTTGGTCGAAAGAAATGAATCCTTTCAGCCATTTTTGATCCTTCTGCTACTGTCAGAGACTCTGGTTCTTTCTGGTTTCCAGTCTTAGCTATTGGATCTTTTACAGAATAAAACATTCCCTCTTCCTTGGCTTGACCCACCCTTGGCCTCCTTCATTGCTGGGCCTTCTGCCATCCTATCCCAGTGTGGGGTGGAGGTTGACACTGTCTCTATCCCCAAATCCATTTCGTCACAAAGTCTAGCCGACTCTGTCTTCAGATCCATGCCTTTATCATTGCTGTCACTGCCATCACCCTGGCCCAAGCCTGAATAAAAGTGTATCTGAATCACTGAAACCCCTCCCAGCTGTTCATTGTGTTAAAAGGCCAGTGTGTCTCTGCACAGCCCTGCTGGTCATTATGGCCTTTCTCATCAGAAAATCTGTCACTCGCTATATATTATATCTTACATGACTGTCATCTTTTAGCTTGTTTTCTAATGCTATTTTATACTCTATTGAATTTTTCTTAGCATAACTTTATAGTGCTCCCAGGTTACCTATATCTTAAGCTTCTAAAGGGAATGAGCATGCTTTCAAATTCTTTGTATCCCAATGCATGATGGCACAGTGCTAGGTATAAAGCAGATCCTTAATAAATATTTGCTGAATTTCCTTACTCTAGTCTTTAATGAAATTTTAATAATATCAATAGGTAGTGAATAAATTTATTGAGCCCTAACTATGGGTCAAGCAATATTTTAAACACTTTACTGTGTATTATCTCATTTAATAGCAAATCAGCAGGGGTTGTACTTTTTATTGTGCCAAACTGTGATAATTGCTAATATAAGAAAATCAGTTTAGAGAATTTCATTTATTTTTAAAATACGTTATGATTTAGTTTAAGAAAGACGAACTAGATAGTAAATGGACCCTTTATTCTTTCTGCCGTATTGGCTGTTGGAGCATGTTTTCAGCATGTGCTGGGTCACCAGGATCTGTTGCCAAGTAGAACGTTAGACCTGGGCGATCGGTGTCACGGAGTGTCAGGAGCTGGGCACGTAGCTCGCTCCATTCTGCTCCCTCATAAGAGTGGCTGTGTGGGTGCTGGTTCCCTCTCCCACTGACACCCAACAGCACAGCGAATGTCAGTGACATGCAGGTTCTGTCATCTTTTTTGAGAAGATTGTGTGGCATCGATCAGTCGTCCACCTTTGAATCCATCAGAAGTCATTCTGTCTGCAGGAACTTGGGGTAAATCTCGGTTACTAATTTCTCTTAAAAAACCATTAAAAGAATTAGAGCCTATGGAATTTATGAGATAGGGTAAATTTTGACTCTAAATAGTTTAAAGGAAAGCTAACTCCCATATTTTTAAAACTCTCGTGTTATTTTTTTTCTTTTTTTAAAAATATTTTGTATTATTTTAGTTCCTGTATTCCCTCAACTGATATTTAGTGTGTGGTGCTATTGTGCCAAAGATACTGGAGATACTGAGGTATGAAAGATAAATTTTCTAACCTACCAAAACTTATATTCCAATTGAGGAAGTCAGGTAATAAACAAACAAAAAATAATTTAAAACATTTTAGAAAAAAAACTTTTTTTTCACACAACCCATGTGTAATCTGAAAGTGAATATTCTCAACTCTGCCATCCAAATAGATTCCAGAATATATTCCAGAATATAGCCCCAGCTCACAGCCACCACTTCTATCACCCGGACCCAAGCCCTGGAGCCCCTCACCCAGGGGTTGCACTGGGCCCCAAC
The DNA here is from genome assembly GCA_004027775.1 of Bradypus variegatus. Taxonomy (NCBI): domain Eukaryota; kingdom Metazoa; phylum Chordata; class Mammalia; order Pilosa; family Bradypodidae; genus Bradypus; species Bradypus variegatus. The sequence goes on from PVKY010011506.1 coordinate 2,806, forward strand.
TGGCCTCCCCCAAACCCCCTTCTTCCCATAGTGTGTTCTCAACACAGTGGCTAGAATGATCCAGCTAAAACACGTCCTGCTCCGAGCCTTCTGGTGGCTTCCGTCTCACTCAGAGTAGAAGTTAGAATCCTACAGTGGCCTGCAGATCTCCCACCCGCGTGCCCTCTCCCTTGCCCAGCCTGCTCCAGCCACACAGCCTCCATCCTGCTCCTTCCCCCCACCCTCACCCCCACTGTCACCCCCACCCTTACCCTGGTTCCTGATTCAGGGCTATACTGAGTTGAATAGTGTGCCAGTTTGTATATATTATGTCCCCCAGGAAAAGCCATAGTCTTTGATACAGTCTTTTGGGGGCAGATGTATTAGTGTTGATTAGATTGGAATTCTTTGATTGTTTCATGGAGATGTGACTCAGTCAACTGAGTAAAACGTTTGATTGGATAATTTCCATGGAGGTGTTACCCTACCCATTCATAGTGGGTGTTAATTGCATCACTGGAGCCATATAAAGGAGTTCACAGACAGAGGGACCTCAGAGCAACTGAGAGTGACACTTTGAAGAGCATCTGCAGCTAAGAGAGGACAGAACACCCCAAGAGCAACATTTTGGAAAACGCATTTTAAAACACCACCTGGGAGCAAGCAGAAGCCAGCTATGTGCCTTCCCAGCCAACAGAGGTTTTCTAGACACTAATGGCCTTTCTCCAGTGAAGGTACCCGATTGTCGATGCCTTACCTTGGACACTTTATGGCCTTAAGACTGTAACCATGTAACCAAATAAACCCCCTTAATAAAAGCCAATCCATTTCTGGCATTTTGCACCAGCAGCATTCACACACTGCAACAAATAGTTTCTCCCTGAAATTCATGAAAGTGGACCTTAGTCTGCAATGTCCTTTTAAGAAGAGGACAACTTGACCATGGACAGACCCAGATACCCAGAGAACACGGCCATGTGCAGCTGGGGGCAGAGACTGGACTGAAGGCCGAGGAGAGACTGCCCGCGGCCACCGGAAGCCGGACAAAGCCAGGAGGCTCTCACCCCGGAGCCTTCAGAGGGGGCGTGGCCTGCTGACTCTGATTTTGAACCTCCACCCTCCAGAACTGCGAGGGAATAAATGGCCGGTGTTTTAAGGCACCCAGTGTGTGGTGATTCCTGATGGCAGCCCTAGGAGACCCTACAGGGGCCTTCTACCTTGCCCCCCCCACACCTGGAATGGTTTCCCTCGCTCTCCCAGAGCTCACCCCACCTCCTTCAAGTCTTTGTTTCAATGCATCTCCTCATCCGCCTTAGTCAGATTTGCATCTCCTCCAGCACAGCTCTCACTTCCCCCTTCCTTGCTTTCTTTTCCTCTATGTGCTTTCCATAGCGAGTTGTATGTATTTTACTTGTTTCATCTGTCTGTCTGCTTTAGCTTTTAAGCCCCATCAGGGAGAGGACATCTGTCTTTTTCATTTCTGTAGCCCCAGTGCCTAGAACAGTACCTGGCACAAAGTCACTAACAGTTATTTGTTGGGTGCTGAATGAGTGCTAAGTCCAGGCATTTTTATGTAAGTGGAGCTCAGTGCAGACAATGTATTCAAATCAGTTAAGGTATTACCAAATTATCGGGTAAGACCTGTCCTTACACTAGGTCAGTGGGGTTGTCTTCAGTTCTTATTCTTAGCCATTTTCTCCGATAGATGAAAGGAATACAGAATTAATCTGTAGAATAATTGTGCATTAAATCTGCTTCCTCTTCATCTATATTATAAAATTAATCGTCCAACAGTGTGCTAACAAGAAAATCCAACAGAATATTTAAGCAGGAATATTTAATTCCTGGATTCTATAAAATCATGAGAGATTATCAAAGATTGTTATGATTGATTGGCATAACTCAGCAAGAAAAATTTGGGCTTATAAAATCTATAATTCAGTTCATATTGGGCTCTGTAGCTAATTTCAAAGTAGTACAAGAGATCTATCATAATACAAAATTTTAGAAAGAATAAGATACTGTACAAAGGATTGTAATCTTAGATGTTTGTTCACCTTCACTTCAGTTACATTTGAGAGTTTTTTCTGTCCACCTCAAAAATGTTGATAGCCAAATTAAGACTAATTAGTGAACAATCAGTGGTGTGGTGGCCCTGCTTGGAGTTGTAAGTGGAAGGTCCACTGATTTCCCACTTCACATTATTTGATTAGGAGAGTCATTGGTTTTTTACCAGGGCTTTTTGTTTTGTTTTCTTTTGTTTTTATAGACTGTCCACAAAAAAATATGAGCTGTAGGGAAGCAGTCTTTTTAATCCACATTTCTAAAGAATAAAACATTAACGCATATGTGGTCAATCTCCACGTATGTCTCCCAAAGTTCTCACTTAATGAATAAAGTGTACACAAAGCTCATAAGGCTGTCAGCGGTTATAAACAGCTAAGGTGTCTGAGAACACGTCCGTGGGAGGGACGGGCTTGTTAGCACACCCCAGAGCAGCTATATCATGAGTCAGCTCAGGGCTAGACAGAATAGATGCTTGTTGCTGGATGGATTAGGTAACCCAGAGGCTGAAGCCTTAAAATGAGTCATTGCCACTTACCAACCACTGTTTATTTCTCCCAAATTTACTTTACCTTTAAGGCTGAAGATAAAAAGACCTGAGGATCTGAAGAGTAAGGGGGGGTTGGGAACAGATGGTGACAGAGCCGAGAGCGACTTCAGAAGATGAGGACCCCCCCATCTGGCGGCCTGTCCCGGTGTAGAGGCGCGTTCGTCACTGGGAGGGGCTCCCCAGCGGGCACTTAGTGTCCTGGCTGACTGTGGGGCAGGCAGGTCAGCGTTTGAATCCCAGCCCACCATTGGTTGTGAGACATCGGTCAGGTTACTTCACTCCTCTGTGTCTCAGACGTCTCATAATAAGACGTTTAATAGCAGGTCCACCTCATGGAGCAGCCGTCAGGATGATGCCTGTAAATCACCTGGTGCCAGCACCTGGCAAGAGCTGAATCCGCCTCACCGTGGCGATGGTGGTGGCCAAAGAGATGACTGGGGAGGTCCTGGAGCAGCCCGAGTTTTCCGAGAGAAGGGGCAGCCCGAGTTTTCCGAGATAAGGGGCGGCGTGTTTGTGTTCCTGGTCCAGCAGGGAGGGGCCGGGGGTGACAGCCAGGAGGGGAGGGGGCGACCCTGCGTGAGGAGTTAAAGTGGGTTAGGGTTGGGGCAGCAGCACGTGACCCAAGGACAGTGCTTGCTCCGCGTGTTCGGGCCCCTCTCCATTTCCCTTAGCCGAGGCTGCGCACTCTTCAACCCAGCGCCGGAGATGAGACGCCCTGGGCCGGTCGGCTTTCTTATCTCAACAGTCCCTCAGCCGTGCGCAGGGAAGGCCCTGGAGTGTAGTCCTGGGCTTCCATGTGTATAAACTGCTGCCCCAACTCCTCAGACCCCCACTGTAAAGGGGAGAAAGCAGGCTGGGAAGGCGCCCCGGGCCAGGAGACACCGCGCGTGGGTGTCCTACGAGGCCATGTCACCTTTTAATCTTTTGATATTTTGTACTGTTGAAGTTTTGACAAAGGTTACCATTGTAAGTCCACCTTTTTAAAATGAATTAATGAATTGTGTAGTCTCCTTAAAAGCCTGCCATGAGGCGTGCCCACCTGGAACCAGAAGGTGCTTTGTATATGTGTGTGGGCAAAGTAAGCGTCTCTTAAGAAAGTGTCAGAATTATGCTCTCCGTCTTCATTGTACAGAAAATTAGTTTGTGTCAAGGCAATTAGTATGAACAGTTCATTTAGGATCAATTCACTTTCTCCGCATTAACAATAGTATCGACACTTTTAATTGTTAGCAGCTTGAATGGGATTTAACTTCCTTTCTGCCAGTGAAACTGTTACTTTTCTCTCTTTTTTTTTGTCTGTAAATCTTTAATACTGTAGTCTGTATTCATGTAATCCATATGCCATGATTTGACTGTATGGTAAGTTCTCAGAGTTTGCTTGCTTCATTTCATTCTTTAGGAAAGGCATTGCCTCTGATGACATGTAAGGGCATCCATCAGCTAAAATGGTCAACATTCAGCGCTTTTGCAGTAAGAAGGGATTGCAGTGGTATTTCTTATGATATAAAGACAAAGAATTTGGAGTGTGGCTCATGGGATATTGCATTGCTTTACAGATAGAGGCTTGTTCTCTTCTTTCCCATTTGTGTAATTGCCTGTGCTGGTTTACTTTTATTTAACATGGGTTCTTAGGGTGTTGTTTTGGTTTTTATGTATCCACTTATTCAGTAAATATTTATTGAGCACATACTATGTGCTTTTTCTTGAAGTAAATTTGGAGCTTGGGTTCTGAGAATTTCTTTGAAACCTTAAAGAATGTCCATCATTATCAGTTTAGAGAAAACTGAAATCTGAGTGATGGCAGAAGGATGACATCACCTTGAATTTGTCCTCATATTTGTCCTTCTGCCTCCCTTTTGGGTGATTTGTCTCCTCAAATGAATAACTTTGGAAACATTTAATGGTGGCAGAAACACAGCTTCTTGAATACTGAGCATTTAGAGAAAATGGAAATGTTCAGAATTTCCAGTTTTCCCCTTAAAAAGTAGTATTTTAATCTATATGCATACCTTGTAGTATCCTGAAGATTTATGTTCTAAATTTTGTTTAGACATTTTGGCCGACCAGTGTTAGGCCTAACATATTAAAGATGATGTTAGTTATCACAGATGAAGGAAGCATCATATTTTTTTAAATAGTTTTGTGGGGTATATTTCCCCTTAGGATGAAGCAGAAACATGTATCTATAAAGAAGAAACATTCCATCACTGAACAATAGTTTTTGAATTATATGTTTTTATTCAACTTTTTATATTTTTAAGTCTTCCTAACTGAACTGTATTTTCTCTAGACTCAGGGTTTGCTGCTTATTATTCCCTCATATTGCTTAGCTGACACAGTATTATATATATGTGAGGCATCTGATCAGCTAATTTTCTTCTCCCAAATCCTTTTTTTCTTAAATTTAATTTTATTGAGATTGTTCATTTACCATACAGTCATCCAAAGATCCAAACTACAAAATCAGTTGCCCATGGTACCATCATACAGCTGTGCATCCATCACCACAATTAATTTTTTTTTCAATTTTTAGGACATTTTCATTATTCCAGAAAAGAAAGAAAGACAAAAAAGAAAACTCAAATCCTCCCATACCCCTAATCACCCCCCCTCCATTATTGACTCATAGTATTGGTATAGTACATTTGTTACTGTTGATGAAAGAATGTTAAAGTACTACTAACTGTAGTACATAGTTTGCAATAGGTATATTTTTCCCTATATACCCCTCTATTAATAGCTTCTAGTTCTATTGTCATACATTTGTTCTAGTTCATGAACAAGATTTCTAATAGCTGTACAGTTAATCACAGACATTGTCCACCACAAGATTTATTGTTTTATACATTCCCATATTTTAACCCCCACCTTTCCTCTGGTCACATACGTGACTCAAAGCTTCTCCTTTCTACCATATACACACCATTCAGCACTGTTAGTTATTCTCACAATAACATGCTACTGTCACCTCTGTCGATTTCCAAACATTTAAGTTCAGCCTAGTTAAACATTCTGCTCATAATAAGCAACTGCTCCCCATTTCTCAGCCTTGTTCTATATCCTGGTAACTTATATTTCATGCCTATGAGTTTACATATTATAGCTAGTTCATATCAGTGAAACCATATAATATTTGTCCTTATATGTCTGACTTATTTTACTCAATATAGTGCCCTCAAGGTTTTTTCATCAACCTGTTTCTTTTTTAAGACAGTTTTGTTCACACATCATACATTCTGTCCTAAGTAAATAACTGATGGTTTCCTGTATAATGATGTATTTATGCTTTCACCACCATCACCACTGCCTATATCAGGACATTTCCATTTCTTCCACCAAAAACGAGGAAGAGTCAAAGAAGGTAGAGAGACAAAAGAAAAAGAAATGAAAGCTAAAAATCAATAAAAGGAAAGATAGAATTAAACTAAAGTAGAATAAAAGAGTCAGACAACATCACCATTGCCAAGAGTCCCATACCCCTCCCTTATGTCCCTCTTTTATAGGCATTTAGCTTTGGTATGTTGCCTTTGTTACATTAAAGGAAGCATAATACAATGTTTCTGTTAACTAGAGTCTCTAGTTTGCATTGATTGTATTTTTCCCCAATATCACCCTATTTTTAACACCTTGCAAGGGTGACATTCATTTGTTCTCCCTCATGTAAAAACACTTATACATTTTATCACAATTGTTGAGCACTCTAGGTTTCACTGAGTTATGCAGTCCCAGTCTTTATCTTTCCTCTTTCCTTCTGGTGTCCCACATGCTCCTAACCCTCCTCTTTCAACCATACTCACAAGTCATCTTTGTTCCATGTGCTTGCATTGCTTTGCTACCATTACCCAAAATTGTGTTCCAAACCTCTCACTCCTGTCTTTTCCTATCTGTCTGTAGTGCTCCCTTTGATAATTCCTGTAGAGCAGATATCTTGTTCACAAATTCTCTCGTTGTCTGTTTGTCAGAGAATATTTTAAACTTTCCCTCATATTTGAAGGACAGTCTCGCTGGAAATAGGATTCTTGGTTGGTGGTTTTTCTCTGTCAGTATCTTGAATATATCACACCATTTCCTTCTTGCCTCCATAGTTTCTACTGAGAAATCTGCACATAGTCTTATAAAGCTTCCTTTGTATGTGATGGATTGCTTTTCTCTTGCTGTTTTCAGGATTCTCTGTTTGTCTTTGGTGTTTGAAAATCTGATTGTTAAGTGTCTTGCCATAGGTCTGTTCAGATCTATTCTGTTTGGGGTATGCTATGCTTCTTGGATTTGTAATTTTATGTCTTTCATAAGAGATGAGAAATTTTCATTGATTATTTCCTCTATTGTTGCTTCTGTCCCTTTTCTCTTCTCCTTCTGGGACACCCATGACACATACATTTGTGTGCTTCATGTTGTCATTCAGTTCCCGGAGATATTGCTCATATTTTTCCATTCTTTTCCCTATGTGGTCTTTTGTGTGTAAGATTTCAAGTGCGTTGTTCTCCAGTTCCTGAGTGTTTTCTTCTGCCTCTTGAGATCTGCTCTTGTATATCTTCATTGTGTTTTTCATCTCTTATGTTGTACCTTTCATTTCCATAGATTCTTCCAGTTGTTTCAAACTTTTGATTTCTACCTTATGTTCACTTAGTATTTTCTTTATATCCTTCATCTCTTTTGCCATATCTTCCCTGAGCTCATTGATTTGTTTTTTTATTTGATTTAGCATATTTCTTTGAAAATCTTTAATTGATTGTTTCACTAAAGTGAAACAGTATCTCAGCTGTATCCTGATTGAGGTGTAAGTTTGTTCCTTTGACTGGGCCATATCTATGCCCTTCCCAGTGTAGTTTGTAGTCCTCTGTTGTCTAGGCATCTGGCTTCCCCAGTTACCCCAATCAGATTTTCCCAGACCAGAACGGGTTCAAATCTCAGAATGGGGTAATATTCAGTTTCAAGTCTCCCTGAGGGTGTTTCTTAGAGATTGACAGAGTTTCCTGTGAGGTGTTGAGCCACTGTGCTTTTCCTAACCTGCCCAGAAGGTGGTGCCTGTCAGCCTATTAATCCCCACAGGTGTAAGGAGGTGTCATCCTTTTAGTTTCTATTTTGGCTGTTTTCCCCCAGGCTCTGGGGTCTGAATTCTGAAGGGAAGGCAGCAGTAGAGCTGGGCCCCACCTCCTTCCTCTTAGGGAATATACACCTCCTAGGGAATTATCTTCTGCATTCGAATTGTTCTTTGTCTCTCTGACTCTGTTTTCTCCACCCCTGTCTGGGTCAGAGCACTGCAAACTGAAAATGGCTGAGGCTCTCTCCACTGAGCCACTCAGGTTGAGAGAGAGAAAAAGGGAAAGTTACTTTTCAGAGCCAGTCGACAGCCCCCCAGTTTTGCCCATCAGCCAGAAATAGTACTTGGGCTTCTGGGCTCCCTTTCCTGGGACACAGGAGTTTTCTGGCTCTTTAAGGTCAGTTGCCACGAAAAGCCTCTGTCTGCTTGTTAGTGAGTTTGTCTGTGTTTGTAGCTTGCAGTCAGCATTCCACATTTGTTAATTAAAACCCCAGTTGGAGCTATATTCACTCACTCCGGGACTGCTGCTTTCTCCCACAGCAAGGTTTTGCAGCTCAGCCTACCATGGGGGGAAGGAGCTCCCAGCATAATTCTACAGTTTCTACTTACAGATTTTATGCTGTGATCTCAGGCATTCCTCCCAATCCAGGCTGGCACACGATGTGTAGATAGTCATGGTTGTCCCAGCGGTTGTTCCAGATCATTTACTAGTTGTTCCTGGTTGTTTATTAGTTGCTCTAGGGGACTAACTAAACTCCACTCTTCTCTGTGCTGCCATCTTGCCCCTTACCCTCCCAAATGCTTTTAATACTTACAGAAAATCACTGCTATGTCGAAACAAATTTCTCACAAATTTTTTATCTAGAGGATATCACATTTTTAAAAAAGCAAGACAAATGCTAATGAACCCAAAGAGAAAGGTAGATGACACTGTTATTATTTTTAATTTCATTGTGGTAAAATATATGTAACATACACTTTGCCATTTTAACCATTTTTTAGTGTAAAATTCATTGGCGTTAATTACATTCAGTGGTATATAATCATCACTGCTATTTCAAAAAACATTTTCATCACCCCAAACAGAAGCTCTGTTCCCATTGACTAATAACTCCCCACTTCTCCTCCCTCCAGCCCCTGGTGGCTTCTGATGGGATTTCTGTTGCTACAACTTTGCTTATCCTACAGATTTCACGTAAGTGGAATAGTACAGCATCTGTCCTTTTGTATCTGGCTTCTTTCACTTAGCATACTATTTTCAGGGTTCTTCCAAGTGAATCAGCACTTCATTCCTTTTTATGGCTGAATAATTGTATGGATGTGTAGCACATTTTGCAAACGATACAGTTTTGAGGGCATCATATTAATATCAGAATTGTGACCAGGGAATGCAATCCTGTACTATTCTAGAACAATAATACACCAAAGTGTATGTTTGATATATTAGCACATTAAGTTATGCTAAAAAGTGATTGCAATTTTTTCCCCGGAAATTCGAGGAAGAGAAGGCCACGCTGGGTTAGGACAAAACCAGAGAACCCCATGTCGGTTGCCCGC
>PVKY010011507.1:0-11997 GCA_004027775.1 Bradypus variegatus
CAGCTCGCCGTCAGGGGCTGGCATGACCTCCATCCTCCCGCTCACTAACTCCCAGTGGAGGTTGGCACTCGGCAGGTGGCCCCTGGCCGGCTCCCTGCACGGCTTTCCTGGTGCCCACCAGGGCAGAGGAGTTGGGGACAGAGGGGACACTTTACACCTCCTTTTCATTAATTTATCTCTAAAGTTCCCCAAGATGGGCAGAGTGCACTCTCCTTGAGCTGTGCCTTGGCTGCTGTCCCAGCCCCACAGCAGCAAGGTCCTGGCCTCCTGCTCCAAGAGGCCCTGTGAGCGCACATGGGTCCCCAGGGCAGATGGGCTTCAGAAGTGTCGCGGGCACCAAGTGCACCCAGAACTTAAGGGACGTGCCCCTGAGACTTCTGGCATCTTTGAATGGTTGCCCAGCGATGTTCACCTAGACTGTTTTTTGCCCGGTCCATCTCTAGCAATATCCACACATTGCCTGGAAAAGGGGGCATTTTGAGAGGACAACATGTTGTACGTATTAGTCTGTTGGCTTTCCATTAAGGACCCCACAATGCTTTCATGACCGGACAGCATTGTCTGTTTCTATGCTGTTTCCATCCCCTGGGGACTTGGGATTTCTGACAATTTCCATGCAGGTTTCATGGGAAAGTCCACAGCCCAGATTCCTCCAGCCCCCTGGTCTGAACCGTTGCCTGGGGCAACGTTGTGCAGTTGAGTTCTGCTTGAGCCCTTTCACACCCCTCACTCTCGCCCACCAGCAATAAAGCCACCATGAGACAGGATGCACGACCCAGCCGTCTGCAGTCCCAGGCTTGGCTGGCTGCTCACAAGCGTGGAGCAAGTGGGTCTTAGGACTTGGCCTGACTTCTGCTTGGTGAGCAGCTACCCTGGGTTCCTTGACTAAGAGATTCTACAGCACGCTGGTGCCGCTTGTTGAAGGAGCTGCTGCCTTCGGGTGCATTGTCGTCACGGATGGCTGCTGGGGACATGTCCATTTCAGGTCACCCCTGTAAGCTGTGGCTGTGGCATTTCTTCAGTATTGCCGTCTGTGATGGTTTGGAGGTTTTATGGATCCCAGATCATGTTCTTAGAGCTAATCCATTCCTGTGGGTTAGACCCATGGTGGGTGGGACCTTTTGACCAGGTTATTTCAGTTGAGGCTTACCCTGGTGGGTCTTAATGCACTTACTGGAGTCCTTTGTAGGAGGATGAAATAGAAAGGACAGAAGCTGAGAGAGAAAACCATAGAAAAAGAGAGGAAGCCACTGGAGCCAGAAACTGGAAACAAAACCCAGAAAAGAAGGGAGAGAGCAGCAGATGCCCGTGCCTGGCTGAGGAGTCCAGGATCGCTGGTCTTTGGGGAGACAGCGTCGCCTGTTGATGCCTTAACGTGGACATTTTCATGGCCTCAGAACTGTAAACGTGTAAGTTAATAAATCCCTGTTGTGAAAGCCAGCCCATTTCGTCAGCTTTACCGAACTAAAACACCCTCTACAACTCTGGTGCAAGTAACATGACTCCTGGAATCCTCTCCACTCAATTCCAAATGTCCAACACTTTTAAATTCTGGTTTTATGAATTCTTAAAACAGAGAAAGCGACCAGGCTGAAAATGAGCACCAGGAAGTATGTGGTGGGGTAAGAGCTGCCTCCCCTGCAGCTTCCCTGGGTCTCAGCCTGGTCTCCGGGACCACGAGTCTCCAGCCTGATGACCTTTCTCGGGAGTTGGCACCGACTGAGGTGCGAGGGCACACTGAAGCGAGAGAGCATGTTTATGACCACTGAGGGCCTGGTTTGGGTGTTCTCCGTCCCTCACGGCTGTCGGTGCCCACTTAGCCTTCCTCCTGCAATGGGGAACCCAGAAATAACCCCAGCCCCTTTCGGCTTTTGGCCCAGTAGCCGAGTGAGCACCTACCCTGGGAGCACAGGAAGACCCTTGTGGGAAGATCCGGGGGTCCCTCTGCATCATTTAACCCCCAGAACCATCGTGTGGTGTCCCTGTTCCCACCACTTGTGCCAGGCCCGGCTGTGTCCCAGCTCTCCCCTCACCAGCCCCAGAGCCCACCTGGCGCCCATGAGGTCTGCAGGTGGGAGTCGGACTCCCCTTCACCGCATCCCCTCTGGAGGGGAACAGACAGAGACAGAACCAATTCCTTAGCCTGAGGGCACCCCAGGACCAGCCTCAGCTCTGCATCCCTCCCCACTACACCCTGTTCTGGAACGGGGCGCTCAGGGCTGGGGCAGGGGACCTGGAGGGCTCAATGTCATCTTGTAGCTTCTCCCGTCCCCTAATGTCCACGTCTTCCTCCTTGGGGTTTTCCTCACTGGCCAGCAGGTTCCACACAGCTGCGCCGACATGTCGAGCTGTGAGTCCAGGGTCCCCAAAGCGGGAGGCCAGCATAAGGGAAGAAGGCATCCTTTATTGCAGCACAAATCGAGATGAGGGCCGTCAGGGGCTTGGGGCATCAGCAACTCTCCCAGGGAGAAAACCAGGGATGAGCCGTCACACCGGGGCAGTTGCCGAGAAAGCCCCAAGGAAGGAGGGGTGGCAGCGACAGACGGGACCCCACTGGCTGCAGGGGGTAAGCGCCCATCAGAAGGGGCGAGGCGCTCGTCCGCAGGGAGGAGCTGGAGGCAGATCGGGAGGCCAGATGTGCTACAATGACAACTTTAGCTTCAAAATGAGACAAACTGCCAGCATGCCCCACCCTACCGAGCCAGGGGTCAGCCCCACCACCAGCTGCCACCGAAGAAATGTGGGCGTCGACTCCAAATGGCAGAAGAAAGTTAAGGAGGAAACTAGTGTTCTCACATTTTCCTCCCACTTATTAAAATAACGAGAATGCAACACTTAGACCCTGGTGGGAGATGGCATCTGACTTCCACACGTTCTCCTCGGGACCAACTTAGGTGTAGCCTGGCACTGCTGCTTGGCTGTCCCCTGCTTGGAGCTGGGAGCCAAAGCTTGCTCTCAGCTGCCCGCGGAGCATCCCAGTAAATCCTAGATGGAGGAGGAGACCACCAGAGTGCCCAGGGGCAGGGGGAACGCTGGGACCACAGGACCCAACAGGCCACTTCCAACGTTGGGGTCTGTGACCCAGAGGCTGGGCCTGCCTTCACGGAATGGAAGGGACAACAGAAGGCAGTGGACTTCCTGTCCCGGGATTTAACAGGAGGCTTGCTGGTGAAGGCTCCGGTTGAGCCAGGCACAGCAGTCAGGCTGGTTTGTGGTGGGCTGGCAAGCAAAGCCTTCACCCAGGGCACTCTGGGGACCCTGGTCACACAGGACCTGCAGGCAGAGTTTGGGACCCCATTCCCAAGAGCAGACACTTCCCTTGGACTGCCGTTCCTGGGGAACGCCTTGTCATGTCCCATGAACCGCTTTTGCTAAAGGCCTCTGGAAACACGGCCGCCCAGTAACTGAACTCACTTGACGTCTGGAATAAAGCACTTGGCAGCCGGAGCTAACGGCACAGATGGAGGTGGTGGAGGGGACAGGGCCTTGGGAGGTGCTCGGCCCTGCAGACCCGGTCCTGCCCCTGTTTCTGACCCACAGGGGCGAGCAGAGCCCACAGGGGGCCAGGGTCGGGCTCAGCAGCTGAAGCTGGCAGCTCGGGAGGACAGAGGCTTCAGGACGAGGACTGCGACTGGGAGGTGGGGAAGAGGGGCCAGGCAGAAGCAGCTCGGAGAACGGAGCTGGAACCTGCCCGCGGCACAAGGCAAGGGCCGGGGGGCACCTAGGCAAGGCGGGTGACACAGCTGAGCTGGTCCAGAAACAAGGTGCTGAAGATGTCATTGAAGAAAGTCGGGTGGTACTTGCAGGCCCGCTCGCAGTCGGGGTTGAAGTTCACCTCCAGGATCTGTGGCTGCATGACTCGCGTCCCTGGATGGAAGAAACAGGTGGGGGTGTGATGGCATGTCAGGGCCTCTCACTCCTGGGTGGACCTGGGTGGACTCTGGGAAGGCTCTTGGACAGGATCTGGGGCCGCAGTGGCCACCTGCCAACGTGGCAGGGCAGGGCCTAGAGCTCGGTGGTCTGGCTCCAGGATAGCGTGAAAGCATCACACACCAACTTAGATGTTCTGGTTGGTCAAAGAGAGGCAGAGAGGCAGTACCCAGTGGGAGGCTCGGGCCCAGGCAAGGCCTTGGCACCCTGGAACCCAGCATGGCCCAGCCAGGCCTTGCACCCAGGGCTTCCCTTCACATGCTCTCCTAGCGCACTGCTGGGCCACCCCTTCCCCTCTGTACTCTGCCCTGCATGCCTTTTCCCCTAACGTGAGCCTTCCCAGATCCAGGCCCCCAGCTTTCTTGAGCCAGAGGACTGGGTTGGAAGGCCCTGGGTGGCGCCTGCTGGGGTTGGAGGGTTGGGGGGAAGCTGGAGCATCTGTTGTGGGTGAGTGGGGCTGGAGATGGAGACGCACAGCCTTCTCACCATCTGGACGGACGTCCCACTTCAGCATGAGGTCGATGGCATACACAGCCCGGGACGAGGGGTAGTCACAGAGACCAAGGGGCGCAGGCTTGGCACATGCCGCCTGGAACAGCTCCGTGAAGGCCTGGAAGATTCCGGCCTAGGGACCGGGACAGGCAGAGTCAGGGGACTGCAGGGCTCTGCTCGTCGGGCCAGCCCCTCCCATCGGCTTCCTGATCCGGGCCCGTGGCTCCTTCCTGAGCCCAGTGCCTCCTACGTGCTTCGTGACTCTCGACCAGGCTGCAGCCTTTTCTGCCCAGTACCTGCCCTGTCCCTTCCTGACATCCACCCCCAGCGCAGCCCACGGCAAACCTGGTGTGTGTCCTTTCCTCAGAGCTTCCAGGCTCCACACTGCACCGAGGAGGCTCAGTGTGGGCAGAGTACTCAGGCCAGGCTACGACTGGGAGACCAGCCCCTACTCCCACCCCCACCCTGCAGCCACATGGCAATTCCTAGGAAAGGTGGCGCCCTTGCTCTTGGGCTGTTCCAACCGTGCGCTGAATGTCTCTCCAGGTGTCCCTCTGTGGCGTCCCCTCCGATACCCTACATGGGCCCCTAGTAGTCTGGGGAGGGTGGTCTGAGGAAGACCATTCAGAAGAGGCAAAGACCTCCACCCGCCCACCTGCCACCCCTGTGTCCAATGCCAATCCATGGGGGTGAGGCGGCAGCCTCTGAGGTCTCACCTGCACATCCTTCCAGGGAAACTCCGGATACTGTTTCTCAAACTCAGGGATGAACTCATCATAATGCACCTGCAACAGATATGGAGAAGAAAAAGAAATAGGAAAGGAAGAAGTGAAAGTTTTTCTATCTGCAGATGACATGATCCTATATATAAGAAGTCCTGAAAAATCCAGAACGAAGCTACTAATCAAGGAATTCAACAAAGTGGCAGGGTACAAGATCAGCATGCAAAAAATCAGCAGTGTTTCTATACACAACAAACGAACAATCTAAAGAATAAATCATGAATAAAATTCTATTTACAACAGTAACTAAAAGAATCAAATATCTAGGACTAAATCTATCCAAGGATGTAAGGAACTTGTATACAGAAAACTATAAAATATTGTTAAAAGAAAACAAAGAAGACCTAAATAAATGGAAGGGCATTCTGTGTTCCTGGATTAGAAGACTAAATATTGTTAAGATGTCAATTCTAGTCAAAGCAACTCACAGATTTTCAAGGCAATCCCAGTAGAAATTCCAAAAGCCTTCTTTGCAGGAATGGAAAAACCAATTATCAAATTTATGTGGAAGGGTAAAGGCCCAGTACAGCCAAAGCCATTTTGAAAAAGAACTTAGTTGGAGGAGTCATATTTCTCGATCTTAAAACTTACTACAAAGCCACAGTAATCAAAACAGCACAGTACTGGCACAGAGACAGATATAGAGACCAATGGAATCAAACAGAACATTCAGAAATCAACCCTCACATTTATGGCCAACTGATTTTTGGCAAGGGTGCCAAATCCACTAAATGGGGAAAAAACAGTCTCTTCAACAAATGGTGCCGGGAAAATCAGATGTCCATATGCAAGAGAATGCAGGTGGAACCCTACCTCACACCACATTAAAAATTCAACTTAAAATGGATCAAAGACCTAAGTATAAGAACCAGAACTATAAAACGCCCAGAAGAAAACATAGGGAAGCATCCGCAGGACCTTATGTTAGGAAATGCACAAGCAACAAAAGAAAAAAACAGATACAGTGGACTTTATCAAAATGAAGAACTTTCATGCATCAAAGGACATTATCAAGAAAGTGAAAAGACAACCTACAGAATGGGAGAAAATACCTGGAAACCATACATCTGATAAGGTTTAATATCCAGAACAAATAAAGAAATTCTACAACTCAACAACCCAATTGAAAAACGGGCAAAACACTTGAACAGCATTTCTCCAAAGATACACAAATGGCCGAAAAGCACATGAGACTATGCTCAACATCATTAGCCATTAGGGAAATGCAAATGAAAACCACTCTGTGGTTCTATTTCACACCCACCAGAATGGCCACTGTTTAAAAAACTGGAAATAACAAGTGTTAGAAGAATGTGGAGAGACAGGAACACTCACTGTTGGTGGGAAAGTAAAATGGGGCAGCTGCTGTGGAAGACAGTTTGCTGGTTCCTCAGAAAGTCAAGAGTTACGATATGACCTGGCAATCCCACTTCTTGGTACCTAACCAAAAAAACTGAAAGCAGAGACTCAAGCATAAATTTGCACACTGAAGCTCACAGTGGCATTATTCACAATTGCCAAAAGATGGAAGAAACCCAATGTTCATCAACAGATGAATGGATAGACAAAATATGGTCTATACATTGGAATAGTATTCAGCCGTAAAAAGGAATGAAGTCCTGATACATGTGACAACAAGGATCAACTTTGAAGACACCACGTTGGTGAAATAAACCAGACACAAAGGGGCAAATACTGTTTGACCTCACTGATATGAAATAATCAGAATAAGCAAACTCACCGAGTCAGAAACCAGCACGCAGGTTACCAGGGGCTAGGGTAGGGTAGGGAATGGGGAGGTAAGACTTAAATTTTACAGCATTTCTATTTGGGCTAATGGAAAAGTTTTGGTAATGGATGGTGGTGATGGTAGTACAACACCGTGAACGTAAATAACAGCGCTGAACTATATATTTGAATAGGATAAAAAGGGGACATTTTAGGTTCTATGTATGTTACTAGAATAAAAGTAATAATTAAAAACCTCACAGGAAACACAGTGAACCCCATGTTAAACCATAGACCACCGTGAACGGTACAATTATAAAAATGTTCTTTTTTCTATCGGCTGTAACAAGGGCACCACGATGATGCAAGGAGTTAACAGGACTATATACAGGAACTCTTTTATGCATGATTTTTATGTAAACCTACAACTCCTCTAAATAAAAAAAAGGAGCAGGTCTAGGTGCATGTGTGTCCCCCTGGGGGGAGGGAGACTTAGGACTCCACAGGGTCAGGAGCCTGGCGTATCACAGTTATCTTAAAAGGTGTTTTTCAAAGATAGATTTAAATAACCTGCCTGCCCAGGCTCCACAGAAGACCAAGCACAGCCCTGTCGGGTGCGGGTCTGGGCAGGGGGGCAGAGGCCTGCTCTGAGCTCCACGCAGCCCCTACCTGCTTAAGGACCACATCCGGGTCGTAGTTCATGACGGTGAAGTGCTTCTCGTAGTCGTCCAGGTCATTGAGCGCAAAGGGCCTGGAGGACGAGCAGACGTGAGGTCACCCATGGGCTCCTGAGCAGCTGCTCAAGCCCCGTGGGAAGTGGCCTGGTCCAGCCTCCCAGGTGCAGGCAGGTGGGGGGAGAGCACTGGGGCAGAGCTGCCGCTGCCCCGGCCTTGGTTCCTTCATCTGTGCGAGTGGGGAGGGGGCACCAAGGCTCTCTCCGAGTGTGGCCAGGTGAGTGACCCACTAACAGGGAAACCATAAAACAATTGTGGTTTTGACACCAGAACATCTTATTTTACAAACCACCACGGTGGTGGATATAAAACCTTGCTCTGAAGCAGGCAGGGCCAGGACTATCGCCCATTTAACACTCTGGAAGATGGTTGTGGCAGGTTGGGTGGTGGGAAAGGGCGAAGGAACGTCAACCTTGGTTTTCTGCTTGCAAGTAAAAGAGAGGCCCCGTGGCCCAGCGCCCCAGCCCGCACTCAGCCTGCCCCGCAGTTACCGGTTGGAGAATCGCAGCCAGAACACGTCGTACACGAACAGCTTCAGCGGCTTCACCGATCGCAGCAGCACGATGTAGCGGACGTCAAACTTGACCAGGCCCACGTCTTCTCGCAGGAACAGGACGGGGCTCTCGATGTACTTCGACACCACCTGGGGGAGACACACAGGGCCTCGCCAGTGGCTCCAACTCACCTGGGGCAGGACAGGCAGGGGGCACCTCACCCCTGGGGCGTGGGACATCCCACACCATTATCACATCACAGAGACATGGGGTGCTGCTTGCTGCCCCAGCCCCCAGCATTGGGCTCCGGAACACATGGCTCCCCGAACGGGGCCGCCCCTTCCTCGTATCCGCAGAGGCACCTTTGAACCTGGCATGGGAAGGGCCCAGCCGCACTGCACTTTTTCAACCTTTACAAACCCTTATCCAGGTTGTGACAACTCCTTTGTACTAACTGTAATCTTTTAATTGTAGGAAAAAAAGGCTACCAGTTTCTAGGTTTTGAGAAATCAATATACGTTCTCACCCATGATTCCACCCACTCCTGCCTGACTGCTGGGGTTCCCCACAATTGCTGATTTTGTGGCATGTGTCCGGTGTAAAAGCGGCCCTGGGATCTAACTTTGTGTCCCTCCACACTGCCTCTGAATTACCCTGCGGGCCTCCTGGGGCCTCACCCCAGCCCCCAGTGCCCTTTTCCTCAGGGGGGCCACTGGACAGCGCAGGGCAGGGAACGTGAGAGGCTTGGAAGGCAGACACGCAGAAGGCTCGGCTGGAGGCACGTCCTCGGGCCTGAAATCTCACATGGCCCCCCACGGCCTTGGCACGGGAAGGAGCCTGGTGGGGCCCCCCCGGGAGCCGAGGGACCCTGAGTCCCTGCTGACCCTCCAGAGCCTCACCTCCTCCCCTACAAACAGGGGGGTCACCTGGACCCCCCACCCAGGTCCTGACCCCCCCGCCCCCTCGGTGTTGGGCCGTGACTCTGATCCAGCCACGTGCCCTGGTCTGCCCCCCACCCCCTGCCCGATATGGAGCCGGGGTCCCACCTTGGGGGCACTCTCGCGGTGCCGGATAACGCTGCCCAGGTGCTTGGTGACGTGGGTGTCCAGGCTGCGTGCCAGGTTCCAGGGCTTGCAGATCCAGTGGTTGTCTTCGCCCCTGGGAAGGAAGTGGGGGTGCTGAGCATGCCGGGGCCTACCCTCGGGCAACATCTCCCAGGACTGTGTGGCAAGGAGCACCCAGGGAGGAGCCACGGAGGAGTCATGGAGGATGGGCCCCGGGGAGTAGCCAATGCCGAGGGGGCTGCCTCCCGGCTGGAGAGCCTGGCTATACCACAGCTGGGGAGGGGGCATATGGCACAAGTAGTTGTACAAGTGTAACTGCACCGTGTCCCACCACCCCTGCAGCCGGCGCTCAGCGAGGAGCAGGCCTAGCAGGGAGGCTGGGGACAGGTGGGGGCCTGACGGGGCCCACCGGCCCCATTCCTCTTACCGCTGCTCCCGCTGCTGGAAGTAGCTGATGAACTGGGGCAGCTCGGTGCGCAGGTTGAAGGTGCGGGGCAGCCAAGGCGGGCCCTCGGGGCCCCCCGCCCGGCGGGCAATGGAGGCCAGGCAGTCCTTCACCGTCAGCAGGTTCTCGCAGGGGAACTGGTTCAGCAGCACGTTCGGCCTCTCCTGGCTGAGCCTCCTGCAGGGCCGTGGCAGGGCATGGCCAGCTCAGAGGGAGGCGGGGGCTCCAGGGCAGGAGGGGGACCCCCAGGGCCTGGGTGCGGAGACAGCCCTCACCTGTAGTCCTTCAAGTGTGAGAAGCTGTAGAGCACGTCGGCCTCGGCCTCACTCGGGGTGAAGGCGAAGCGTGGGTGGGTCAGGCTGCTCAGCACCTGCTGGACGTCGGTGTAGACCCTGCGGGGGATCCAAGGTGAGCTGGGCCGCCGGCTCCCCTGCTCCCCCCACCTGGACTCCTAAAGCAGGAGCTCCGAGATGGGCCCTGGGGCTCAGCGACTCCCAACCCCACTTTAAAGCCCAGGACACTGAGGCGAGAGCAGCACGAACCCTGACTCCAGGGTCCTGGAGGCAGAAAGAACCGGGTCGACACCCCCACCCCCCAAGCCTGTTTGCTGAGGGATGGGGCAGCTCGCCCCTCCACGTTAGATCTTGCACGTGTAAGACGGGACAACGGCGTCAACCCCACATCTGTCGTGAGGACTAGATGGGACAGTTTCAGTTCTTAACACACAAATGCCCATTCTTTCCTCCCGTGTGGCTATAAAAGAGAGCAGGGAATCATACCCAGGAGAGTTCTCTGGAAGTAGCAGGGCCTGCGGGTGCCCACACATGGGCTCTCACCCACACCTGAGGCCCACTCTGGGCAGAGGCGAGAAGCCCCCGGGACCCAGCGGAAGGTGGTGGAGGGTGGAGTGGAGCATGTTGCCTGTTCCGAGGTGCCCAGGTTTGAGCAGCCCAAGGGCAGGTGCTCTGGGGGTCTGCAGGGGAGGGGCTGGAGGCAGCACGCCCTGCAGGGGACTGGACAGTAGAGATGTGGGCAAGGGAAGGCGTGACAGAAGTAGGAGACAGGAGCTCGGGGAGGGGCGCCCTGCTGTCTGTCCTGGTGGCTCCCCTGAGAAACCTCCTGAGTCCTTGGTTCTCCAGCAGACAGGTGCTGCTGCCTGCACCTCCACTTCCTCGTCCGTAACGGGGCGTGACACCCAGGCATGGCCACTGTGTCTGCTGCCGCATGGGGTCCAGCCTCAACTTGCTGGCCTGAGCTTACGAAACCCTCCAGCCCACACCTGCAGGTGTCAGGAAGGGTCCCTTCTTGTAGCCCTGGAGCCTCTTTGAGCTGCCCTGCACCCCTCAGCCAATACAGGCTCTCCTGGCCTCAGGGTGGGGCTGGGGGTGCCGGCCTGGCTGGAGTTTCATCTCCAGGACCCAGTGAGCGCCCTCACACCCGGTGAGCAGAGTGGTGCCCACGAGAGGCTGCCAGGGCTGGGACCCCCTGTGCCTGGAGGATGAAGAGGTGGGACCAGTGTCAGGCCCACCCGGCCTCCTCGAGTGCCTGTCCCCACCCCCAGCATGTTCATGGCCTGTTCCTATTTCTCAAGGGGACATTTAAAAGGCCCTGTGTGCAGGAGCCCTGCCCATCCCCTCCCACTTTCCATACATTTTCTGTGGATCCCAGGAGCCCCACCCTGGACATTTCTGCCACCGTCACACCCAGACTACAAGCCACCCAGGCAGAGTCGACAAATCCTGAGAGCCTGCTCTGTGCCAGGTCCTGTCTGAGGAGCCGTGGGGACCACGGTGAGCGCGAGGAAGGTGACCTCAGAGGTTACGGCACGAGAATGGGGCCACCTACTTGAAGATGCGGTCGTGGGAACACGGGGCCGGACTGATGGGAAGCGGCAGTTTCTCCTTGTTTTCCTCCAGAATGGCCTAGGAGGAGACATGTCAGAGACAGAAAGGGAACAAATGAACACATGCCTTCCAGCCCGGGGCAGCAGGCTTACAGGAGTTTGTGGGGCACACACCTGCCCAGCAACCCTGGACACACACCCCAGTCCTCAGGTAGAACCTGCCACGGGCATCACAGGGCTCACAGCTGCCGCTCGCTCACCAGCATCTGGGGTCTCTGCCCACCCGTCCTGAGACAGCACCATGGCCGCACCCCCATCAGGCACATGCCAGGCAGCGAGGAACAGTCTCCCAGGACAAAACCAGTGCTGGGTGGGAAACCCTGCCACTCCACCAACAGGATCCTGGGGCTAGAAACCCTTGGGTGCCCCAAGAGAAGGCGCCATGTCTGTTGCAGTGGGTTGATCAGCATCCCCCCTCAAATTCA
>PVKY010011508.1:0-11993 GCA_004027775.1 Bradypus variegatus
AGAGTCTGTCCATGTCCTTTTGCCCATTTTTTAATTGGATTGTTTGTCTTTCTGTTATTGAGTTGTAGGATCCCTTTATATATTTGGGATATTAAACCCTTATCTGATATGTGGTTTCCAAATATTGTCTCCCATTGCATAGGCTGCCTTTTTTACTTTTCTGACAAAGCCTTTGATGTACAAAAGTGTTTAATTTTGAGGAGATCCCATTTGTCTATTTGTTCTTTGGTTGCTCGAGCCTTGGGTGTGAGGCCTAGGAAACCACCTCCTATCACAAGATCTTTAAGGAATTGCCCTACATTTTCTTCTAAGAGTCTTATTGTCTTAGCACTAACATTTAGGTCTTTGATCCATTCAAGTTAATATTTTTATAAGGTATGAGATAGGAGTCCTCTTTCATCTATTGGAAATGGATATCCTGTTCTCCAAACACCATTTATTGAAGAGGCTGCTGTGTCCCAGTTGCTTTGGCTTGACTGCCTTATCAAATATCAATTGTCCTAAGATGTGAGGGTCTATTTCTGAACATTCAATTCGATTTCATCGGTCAGTATATATGTTCTTATGCCAGTACCATGCCGTTTTGACCACTGTGGTTTTGTAATATGTTTCAAAGTCAGGTAGTGTGAGACCTCCCACTTCATTCCTTTTTCTCAAGATACTTTTGGCTATTTGGGGCACCTTGCCCTTCCAAATATATTTGGTTACTTGTTTTTCTATTTCTACAAAGTAAATTGTTGTGATTTTAATTGGTATTGCATTGAAACTATAAATCAGTTGAGGTAAAATTGCCATGTTAATTGTATTTAGTCTTCCAATCCATGAATATGGTATGTTCTTCCATTATTTTAGGTCCTGTTTGATTTCTTTTAGCAGTTTCTTGTAGTTTTCTGTGTAAATGTCTTTTGTGTCCATGGTTAAGTTCATTCCTAAACACTTGATTCTTTTGGTTGCTATTGTAAATGGAATTTTTTTCTTGATTTCCTCCTCTTGCTGCACATTACTTGTATATAGGAACAGTACAGATTTTTGCTTGTTGATCATGCAGCCTGCCATTGTGCTCTATTCATTGAATAGTTCTAGCAGCTTTGCTGTAGATTTTTCTGCATTTTCTACATATAGAATCATGTCATCTGCAAACAGTGAAAGTTTTACTACTTCCTCTCCAATTTGGATGCCTTTTATTGCTTTGTCTTGCCTAATTGCTGTAGCTAAACTTCCAGCATAATGTTGAATAACAGTGGTGACAGTGGGCATCTCTGTCTTGTTCCTGATCTTAGAGGGAAAGCTTTCAGTCTTTCCCCATTGAGTATGATGTTAGCTGTGGGTTTTTCATATATTGCCTTTACCCTATTGAGAAAGTTCCCTTCTTTAGTAGCTGTTCTTAAAAAGGAGCTGGCACATGTTCTTTGCTGCTGCTGCTTCTTCCTCCTCTTCCTTCTCCATTTCCTCTTTCTTTTCCCTTAATCCTTCCTCCTAGCTGGAATATAGTCACGATGGCTGGCACTGAAGCAGCCATCTAGGGGTGAGCAGATGGTCTCTAACTTGAGGAATGCCATGCCAGTCCCAGACTCCTTACCTCCAAATTGCTATCTGAGAGAGAAATAAAATTCTATATTATTTAAGTCCCTGTAGCACATTAACTCAAAATCAATCCTAATAGAAATGTTATAAGATAAAATGAGATAGGCACATGAAACATGTAGTAATCCCTCCATAAGTGCTACCTGTTATTATTATTGCCCCAGCCCACCCAGTTAAGTGGGTGGCTGGTCTGGAATTTTGTCCTGTGGCTGTTTCAGTTCAAAGTTGTTGTATTTTATAGTTTGACTCTTACTGAGGTGGGCAACCATCCAAAGAGAAACGCATCACTGTCTGTGGACAAGCAGTGTGTGCTCTCTCCACCACAGGGATACATCAACTGGACACGTCCTCCAGGGCCCTGTTCCTTGGTTAACCTGTGAGGCATGGGCCACACCTGTGTACTCTGCTGGTTGGAGATGACTGTCAACCTCCTTCCATGGAAATCTGAGCAGGGAGCACAAGAGAAAAGGAAGGGCAGATGCTGATATTGATTAAGTCTTTCTTCTATGCTAGGTGCTGTTCTAAAAGGGTTTAACATGTGCTTTATTCAATCCTAATCTTATGTTCCCCACGTTACAGATGAGAAAATGGAGGCAGAGAGAGGTTGAGCAGGTTTCCCAAGGACACATAGAGATCCCACAGGCAGCCTGACTTGAGGGCTTCCTTCTCTGTTTCTCCTGGAAAAGAGCAGGTGGGCAAGATGGCTGGTGCTGTGCTAGAGCTGGAGGAAGAAGTGAGTCTGGGCCAGGGAGGGTGGGAAGCCCTCTGGAATGGCTTTGCTTGTGCTCCACATGGGAAGAGCAGGCTCAGGAGGGAACAGAAAGTTGAGAGTCTTGTCTTTACTTCCCCTAGGTCAATCTGGCCTGACCTGTTACCCTGCTAGGATCCCAGCTCCAGAAGCTGGAGTTTACCCAGATCGTGATAAATCAGTTCTCCCAGAGGAAATGCACTTTTGGACCCTGAGAAATCAACAGGCTTATGTGTACTTTGTCAGCCATTCGTTTGCTTAGTGACTTTCCTGGACTAATTCTGTCAAGCCTGTATTCTTTATCAACTTCAGAGAATCAATGAAATCTCTGCTTGATTAGCTTATGGTCAGCTAATGAGTAGACAGAGATTTTTCTCAAATGTCTTAAAGAAAGTTTAAGGAAATAGGAAGTTTTCCAGCCTTTGCTGAGGGACTCTGTGTGTATGAGTTAGGGCTTCCACTGCTCCACCTTAGCCTTCATTTTCTGCTTGGGCAGAGCCTCAAGTTCAACCAGAGATGAGAGTGTTTGGCCTTCCCAGGTCTGTCCTATGCATGAGCCCAACTGTGGTGCTGTGCATGTGTGTGACCTTCCCAGGAACATGTCAGAGATTTTCAAAGCCCCATATGGATATCTAATTCCCAGGTTTCTTCTAGTTTTTGTTGTTGTTGTTTTTGGTGTCTGTATCAGTCTCTCATTAGCCCCAGTGGGTAAGGCCACCTTGTGCCGGCTGTGATGTTAAATAATTGTCGTTGTTTTAGTAAGTGATCTCTGGGTAGGGCTGTTTGCACAGAACAAGTCAGACCAATAAAGACAAGCCTGAGAACTGAGCTTTGTAGCAAGCTTCCAGACAGGGCAAACGGTGGCACTTCTCCAGAGATGGGACATTTGGGGGCTCCAAATCTCTTCTGTCCTCTCCAGTGCCAGGTAGGCTGCTGGCTTTTCACAGCTATCATAGATGTGGGCTGTTGGTCTTGCAGGCTTTGATGGAGCCAGTGTGAGGGAGAGGGAATGAGGGCAAGTTAAAATGCCACAAAGCTCACTGTCCTTACCGAGATTCAGCTAGTCTTGGCTAAACACTCCTTAGAATTTTGCAAGCTGCTTGTTAATTTGCAGACTTCGGGAAAGTTGGCATTGACAGTTTTTGCCAGTGTTCTTCTTTCTTTAATGGAGGAGCAGATTTTTTGGAGGTCCTTACTCCACCATTTGGGAGGAAATATCTTCTCCCGTTAATCTTATGTATGTGTAGCAGGCACTGGCCTGAAAAAAAACAGACCTGCGGACCCGGGCACACAGCAGTCTGCGAGACCTGGGCAGCTAATGTTTAACCTATCATCTCTGTAAACCAATAGAGCAGAAAATTGTGAATTAACCTTAAAAGTAACTTTAAAATGGGAAGTAAGCAGGAGGTGAGAACTCTTGGTCTCATAAAGAAGCAGTATGTAAATATAAAGTCTTGCACCCAGATTTGCATAAGCATTCATCTATGGTCCCCAGACCTCCCACTGTCAAGTGTTAATCTATAGTTTACTTCCTTTCTAACACTTGTGGTTATCTATCAATCACCACCACCTCCTCCCCTATGTCACAAGACCCTGTTCCCGTGCTTATACCCTTAGGAATGTCCTTGTCTCTAACCCTTATAACCAGCTCAGCTGGTCTCTTTAATTGTGCGGTTTTCCTGCCTGCTGAATGCTGCACCTGCCCGGCGAGAGAGAGCTGTCATGATCTCTATACAGGCTGCAACAGTAGGTTTTAAATGTTATATAAGTCAGACTCAACTTCCACTCAATCTATAAATGTTAACGTGAATCTAGTACTGCAGAGATGGTCAGATGAAGCAGACGTGGGCCCTGACCTCAAGGTACCACATCCTGGGGAAATAAGCCTGGACCTACCTACCTTTTTGTGGCAAGATGAACTGGAGGCCAAGTGTAGGGTAGCAGGTTTACTCCTCCTTACAGGAAGGGGAGTGTTCTCTGAGGAACTTGGCTTTGAGCTGGGTTATGATGTAAGAAACCCTTAGATACAGCCCTAAATTATAGCCTCACAAACATACATCCCTCAGCATGAAAGGTAGATGGCCTGGAGGCCTCCTGGGGAGACAGCAGAGTCACAGGTGCCCCACCCCCTTCTCACTCCAGGGCATGGCCGCGACGCGGGGTAGGACTTCACTAGGCAAGTCTGTGGCGAATGGGCACTGCAGGCAAAGAGATGGGAAAATTCAGGAAGAGGAAGGTGGACTTTTTTTAAAGAAAGCAGTAGGACTCCTTAAATGTTTTTATGCAGCATGTAATGTGAGGAAGAGACAGTTAGTTGCCTTTAAATGTTTGCCTTAGTTTCCTAGTGCTGCTGTAACAAAGAACCACAAGCTAGTGGTTTAAAACAATGGGAGTTTATTCTCTCATGGCACTGGGGGAGAGAAGTCTGGAATCAAGTTGTCAGCAGGTCCTGCTCTCTGTGAAGTCTCTGGGGGAGAATCCTTCCTGCCTCTTCCTGGCTTCTCATGGTCTCTGGCCATCCTTAGCACTCCTTGGCTTGTAGATGCATCATTCCAATCTTAGCCTCCACCATCACATGGGATTCTCCCTGTGTCTCCAAATCTCCCTCTCCTTTCAAGGCACCAATCATATTGGATATAGGGCCCATCCTAACCCAATATGACCTCATCTTAACTTACTTACATCTGCAAAGACTCTATTTCCAAATAAGGTGCCTTTTGCAGGTTCCTGGTAGACATGAATTTGGGAGGCACACTATTAAGCCCAGCACAGTGCTCTTCTCTATTTTATTGCACACCTAGGCAACCAAGCATTAATAACTAGATCCCTTAGTCCGGGCATCAGTGGGCATGGTTCTGAATCTTGACTCTACCAGGTTGCCAGCTGTGTGAAGTAGGGCAGGTCCTGCTGACCTCACTGAGCTTGTTTCTTCATCGGTGAAGCAGGGGTGGTAATGCTCACTGCATAGAAAGCTTCAGATTAGATGAGCTGTATGTGGAAACCACCCAGCACACAGAGAACACCTCCTAAATGAGTTTCGGTTTTTGGTAATTATGCTTCAAAAATGTGTTTAAAATCAAATTATCCAAGTTTTATTTTTCTCCCAGAGATAAAGAATGCCAGGAGATCTGGAACGCATTCAAAAATTCATTTGTTTCTAAGAATCAGTGCAACATAACAGAAGAAGACTATCAACCACTAATGGAGCTGACAGATCAGACTTTACCTTGCAACAAGGTAATGGGGTCAAATTGTTGCTCTTAAAACTGAGGATAAAAACTGGAGGGAAGAGGCCACAGGCCATATTTTGACTAGGATGAGGAGAGGAAAAACCCAGACATTAGATTGTGGGTGTGGTTGAAAAGGGATAATGTTTGCGGGGACACTGGGGCGCAGGGTGGCATCAGGGTTTAGGGCATCTGGGACAGAGGTGAGAGAGATGAGGACATGGAAAGAAGAAGGAAGAATTGTCCAGAAATCAAACAAAACAAACCTAACACCAGACCACAAACACAAACTCAGCACCCCAAATTTATCCAATGATAAAACTTTTTTCTCATCTCTGATACTACTACTACTACTAATTCAATAATGACAATGCTGATTTGCACTTGCAGAGAGCTTTTCTGTTTAGAGAAGACTCTCCTAACCATTATCTTGTTAGATTGTCACAGCCACCCTCTGAAATAAGCAGGTCAGGTGTCAGCATCCCCATTTTGCCAGTGAGAAAACTGAGCTTGGTGACTGTAGGTGATCAGTGGTTGACCAAATTTGGCCAGCTTGAAAGTTACCAGTTGAAACGTAAATGGTACAGGATTTGGAGTCAGAGAGTCCTGGATTTTAATACATGGATTGTTCTGGAAAGGGTATATAATGGAATGCAACTTTTTGAAAGTCAGGGTTTGTGAAAATTCAATGTGCTCAAAATAGCCTTCCAAAAGCCCCTAAATCTATCCACAAACTATGGAGCTCTCATCCCATTGTTAGAGAACTGAAGATATTATGGAATTCCTCCTTGGTGCACCAAACACCATGCCCTACATGCAAATTCCATTTGCAGAATACGTGATTGTGCAATAGATATTGTGTTAAGCAACTTATTTGCATTATCACATTTATTCTTCCCAGCATCCTGTGAGTTTGGTGCAATTATTATTGTCAGCATTTCACAGATTAGGAAAGGGAGGCTTAGCCATGCTTTGGTTGGCCCATCTCAGACACCTAATAAGTGGTGGGGCTGAGCTTTGATAAGGCAGTATGACTCCAGAGTTTTAAATGACCATCCACTAAGAATGAATAAATTCAAGGAGCAGAACATTGTTCTGAAATTTGGCCTTCTGTACCTTTTAAGTGGGATCCTGAAAAAAAAAAACAACAGCAACAAAACATGACACTTGTCCTTTATGTGTGTTGTGTGTTGTGTTGTGTGTGTGTGTGTGTGTGTGTGTGTATAGGGAGGTGGGATGGGGTGGGGAAAGAGGAAGCAGCTATGGAGCTCTTTAAGAATCAAAGAGCACTTTTCCCAGAACATTTTTTTGCAAAAAGTTTCAGGAATTTTGGAGCTTCCTGATGCCTCCTCTAGATGTGGTCCGAATCCATGTTTATCATAAGGTTTTATCCCACGACCTTTGATTTTTTCAACTGTAACTAAGAATAATAAGTTCATTTTGTTTTGTGACCTAGAAAATGCACACACACACACACAAATGCATACACACAAACACACCATGCATACATTCTCTCTCTCTCATAGAAACATAGAAAACAATGATGCATGAAACAATAGTGTCACCATATGTGATTTACTCTGTTTTCCACGTTTTCTTTCATTTAAACATGAGTGGTTTTATCTTGACCCGCTAAATTGATTTCAATCATAGATTGTGTTTATTTTCCCTCAGAGCCTCTTTTGGAGCAGAACGTACGACCTGGCCCATCGGTACACGCAGGTGCAGTCGGAGATGTTCACTCTGGAGAACACGCTGCTGGGCTACCTGGCTGATGGCCTCATGTGGTGTGGAGACGCGGGCACTTCCGGTGAGGCTCCGGACACGTGGGCTTGCACAGGAAGTGCGGCGGGAAGGAACCCTGTGCTCCAGCGGGCGCTGTAAGAGCCACGTGGGGGAAGGCGCCACGGCCACTCGCCCTGCTCCAGCCACACCCTGGCTGACGGCTCAAACCCGTGCAGAAGTAGCATTTGCTAGACCAATCCCTGTTTTCCTGAAAAACCGACTTCAGAGTTTGGGTTGTCCTCCGCGCCATCATGGCTGTGCTCCCTGATTCTCTCCTCCTTTCTGCGTGCTCCTGTAGCCTGCTCTCTGAATTCTTGTACTTCGCTTTATAGAAGGGCATCATTCAGGACCAAAGAATTGTAGAGTAGGGTGAGACCCCAGAGGGTCCTAGGACGTGGCCCTAGTTCCACAGAACCGGCACAGTGACTGGCGTCTCATTTTTCAGACGTAGCCTTATTTTTCCCAGAAGGGTCCTAAACCCCTGCCTGTGGAAAGATGTTTTCTACTCAGAGATCCCTAGTTTTCACTCCTTTTTTCTTAGTTTTGCTGTGGATACTCTATGTTTAATTCTTTATACTGTTTTATTCTTATTTCTTTGGCTTTTGACCATTTTTAAAAGCATATTTTACTATAGTTTCTTGCCCTCTGATTTTCATTTGCAAAAAATGAGGTGTGCTATTTTAAAAATATTTGCATATTACAAACACGCATAAGGATAAAAATTGAAGGTTGCCCCTCATTCTTTCCCCACCCCTCCATCCCCATGCCATTTCTCAAAAGCCAATTGTTGTGGACAAGTGGCTACATACCCTTCCAGATTTTTCCCTTTAAATACTATGTATTGAAAATATACATGGTGCTGTTCTACAACTTACTTTATTCATTTAAAATTAGTAGGTATAGATAAATGTAGCTGTATTCTTTTAAAAGATTTTTAGCATATATGCTCTTTGGGTGTGTCATAATTTATTTAAGCAATCTCCCATTTTAGGATTTTTAGTTTGTGTTAGTTTTTGTTGCTATTATAACCACTGTTGCAAGAAACACTTTTGCATGCACAGACACATACACACACACACACCTCTGTACAGTTGTGGAATTACTTCTGAAAGATAAATTTCTATAAATAGAATTTCAGTGATAATTTCAGGATAAGTTGTGCTACAGACTGATAAACTGTCATTCAAAAGGTGGTCACAATTTAAACTCTCAGGTGTGTATGAGATGTTTATTTACCCACACCACTAATACTGGATAAGAACACTCAAAAAAAATCTTTGCAAATTTGATAGATAAATGCCTCAATTTATTTGGCCTTTCTTCGTTCGTTTGTGAGGCTGAGCGTATTTCTATATTTAATGGTAGATCTTTCTATTTCTTCTCTAAATTGCTAGTTTGTGTATTTTAACCATTTTTAAGTGGGGTGTCTATTATTTTCTTATCAATTTATAGAAGTTCTTTATAAATTATGAGTAACTGTGCATGAACACGCTCTCCTTCCTTGCTTAGACTGTAGTAGGGTTCTTACTACCCAACTCCTCACCCCTGTAAGCCAGCCTCCGTTTAGTCACTGCAGGGTTCTTTTTAAACTGAAAATGTGTCTGCGTCTGTTTCCTACCTAAAACCTTCAATGGTTCTCTCTGTCTCTAAAATTAAGTCTTAATTCCTTGACCCGGACTCTGGTTTTCCTATGCCTCATCTTTCTTAGCCCTTATGCTCTGGCAATACTAATCGCAACTCACCAGCTCTGGGCCTTGGCCCGTGTTCTCTGCATGGAGCACCTTGCTCTGTCTTGTCTGTCTAAAGACTCCTCTTCAGCTTTCAAAAGTAATCACAACATTACCACCCCCAGGAAGCCTTCCCTGATGGTGCTGTATCCCCAGAATCCCATTTAAGTTCATCTTTCTCTCCTCTGAACCTTTTTATTGTGACTTTCTTGCTTATGTGTCTGTCTTCTGCATTAGATCATGTGTTCTCTGAAGGCAGGGCCCCTCTCTAATCCATCTCCCCAGGATTGGACTCTGAATAAGTGCTTGAGTATTAAGGCAAATAAATATCCTTGGGAGAAGTAAGAAGGAGACTGTGTATGCATGTGCTATGTCTATGAGGCCTCACTGATGTCTGAGCCTGTGTCAGGGGGTGAGTGAAGAAAGATCAAGACCTTCTGAGATTGAAGGTGTGGGGACTAGGGAGGTTTGGGGGGAAAAGTCAACAAGGGAGAGTTGGGAGGAAGCAGAGAAGTGGGAGGTAGAGGCAAGAGTGACCCTCAGGGCTCAATCTTACCTCTAATTCTTCTGGACTCGGGGGTGATGACGGGGCCCTGCCTCTGTCAGCTGAATTTATGCCGTGATTTCCCAGAATGATGACTTGAAACTGGTCACTGTGTTCCCGGCTGGGATTTGGAGGTAAGGTGAAGACTTGGAAGGCACTCGGGGACACTTAGTTAAATTGGGTTGAGACATGTCCATTCTCCATCCCCCATCCTGGCAGCAATGCCATTTGAAAATGGTTCTACTGCGATGGAATAGCCAGGGGAGAACAGATCTTATTTATAACCTTTCTTTTCCACTTTGATTATTTTATTTAATTATAAAAGACATATAAACTATGTTTTTTAGAAATGAACTATCAATCTTGCCCAGACTGGAGGGAAGACTGCAGCAACAATCCTTATTCTGTATTCTGGAAAACAGTTTCCAAGAGGGTAAGTACTGAGCAGTAAAGTTCTGGAATTTTGGAGACCCAGGAACTTAAGAGGTGCAACAGTCCAGTGGTTGGCTGATAACCATTTCTGGGGTCACAGCTCATTTTATGAATGAAAGTTTAGGATCCTTTCTGAAGGAAAATGTTCAGTAAGTGCATGCTAGATTTTCACATAGGATTTTATGGTTTTCATGGAAGGTCCATGGGCTCCAGTTGTGGAATCCCTGCTCTGACCTTCACTTCAGTTTTGGCTGCTGGGAAGCTGGGGGCTTGTTTTAATCCTTCATTCCAGACATGAGCCTGTCTTAGATTCCTGGAACACTCCTAGTAATCTGTATTTATGGACCACTTATTATGTGCTAGGCGTAGTACTGAGCTCTTTACCTGGACTAAAACCTTTCATCTTCACAAGATCCCTATGAAGTAGGAACCATGTTTATCATGCCCATTTTACAGATGACAAAGTGGAAGTGCAGGTAGACAAGCAATCTACTAAATACACACTGTAAATGCTCAGCTGGGAGGTCTGAGCCTCAGATCCAGAACCTGGGCTAGGAAATACTCATCATGTCCCTACTCCTCTCTGTCTATTTCTGACTTCACTGTAAGCTGCCCTTGTGCATTTCTATTTTTATTAAAAGTTGCTTTAATTCCTTCTTTACAATTGGACAAGGAAAGAGACAGAAAAGAAGGGAGAAGGAAATGAAGGAAAGAAGAAAGAAGGAGGAAGCAAAAAAAGAAAAAAGCTAATTAGAATTCTCCAAAATTCAGTTTAGGCATTTGAGGAACTGAGGCAAGCAGAAACTTAACATTTGTTAAGCATGTTTGTGACAAGCCCTGGACCAGGGGCTCTTACCTGTATCATCCTATTTGGTCCTCGCAGTAGGTGCCCATGAGCAGTTGTAAATGCCCACTTTGCAGGGGAAGAAAATAAGACTCAGGTGAAGTGACTCATTCAAGGTCACTCAACTAATAGGTAGCAGAGCTGAGTCTAACCCAGGTCTGCCTGAACCAAAGCCACGCTTCTCTATTTTGATTTCGATCCTGCTTGTTGGTTCTGTCTTATCAATGGCAGTTCTGATTGTCTTTAACTTCCTGTTGGTACCTAATTAAGTGTCCGCTGTGAGGGGATTCAGGTAAGCCCTGGTATGGTAGAGACAGAGAAGGAGCCTGGGATTTGAAGTATGGAGAGCTTGGGCAGATTCCTTAACTGTTCTGACCTTTGGATTCTTCATTCATCAAACAGGGAAAAAATAATGCCTATCCCACCTAATTATTATGATTTTTAAATGATACCACTGTCCCATTAAGTAACTCAGAATCTGTTCATTCAACAAATATTTGATCATTATTTGCTATGTGCTGTGAAAAGTCTGGGGAGCATATACTTTCTCTTGTTTGCTTTTTCCATGAAAAGTGTCTATTCTACTGCTCTATGATATGCTTTGGGGCAGTGCTATTGCTAAAAACTTTAAAGTCAAGGTACATTTTACATGTGGTAAGCACCTGCTGGTGAGCCCCACTCTGTACTCAGTGTTTGGAGTACAATGGCTCGGGCAATCGCAGCCGCCCTGTCATTATGAGGTTATGAGGTTTTGTGCCTTCCTTTGCCAAACACTCATGGAGGGAGACAGCCTTCTTTTGTCAGACTGGTTCCTTTTGTTTGTTTGTTTGTTTGTTCTAACAATAGAGGCTATGCAGCCTGTTGGTTTGAATCACCACCTACTTTTCACTTCCAGGTAATGTGATCTTGAGGCTAATTGATCCAATACTTACTCCCATGGTTACTCTTTTGAGAATTAGATACCCAGGGTCAGTGCTCAACCCCCTGTAAGCCCTCTGCTGAGTTAGCTCTTGATTACTGAAAACCATTGGGCCTCTGACTTCTGCTCATCACCCCTCAGTGGAAAGACAGAGGCAGCATTGCCTTTCCAGCATTCACTCTT